>JAODAL010004466.1:0-156456 GCA_025379985.1 Phyllomedusa bahiana | reverse complement strand
CCCGCTTGACGGGCGGTGGGCGGCCCCCCGGCCGGCCCGGCCCCACTTACCGGCCGCCCCTGTTGCGGTTCTCCCCCCGGCGCGCGCTCCCCCGAATCTAAGGCACGCGCGCGCGCCACTGTGAGATTTAAAGGCCAGTGTACCGGTAATTGGCTATTGCCGGTCCCTGGCCCTTTTTTTTAGCCTGCCTCTTTCCTGGGGGGTCGTTGCCGGATTTTTTAGTGCCATTTCAGCCTATTGTGAAAGCGTTACTAGCCTTGTCCTGACTTACCGTGTACCGTTACCATTAGCTTCCGTTCCTCGACCACGCTTCTTGCCGCCTGCCCCTGACCTTGCGCCTGTCCACGCCCAAACAACCTGTGCCGCTGCCCTGACCTTCTGCCTGTTCCCGACTACGAGCCTGCCTGACGATTTGCACCACGCTATACCTCGGCTGCCACGCAAGCAAGTCACGTCAGGGGTAACGACCTGTAGATTCCCGCCGCAGCAAGTCCATCCCCTTTGCGGCGGGCTTGGTGAAAACCGGGACCTACTTAGATTCCGTTCCCTGGCGTGGCTTACACCATCGCTTGCGGTGGTCCAGTGGATCCACCTCTACGTCCGGGTACGTGACATATGCATGTATATATAAGTATATATGTACTGCTCAAAAAAACAAAGGGAACACTAAAATGCCAAGATCTCAATGAATGAAATATTCAAGTTGCAATTCTTTATTTATTACATAGTGGAATGTGTTGCAAATAGTAAAACATAAAAATGATCAATGAAAATCAAAATGAATATCCCATGGAGGTGTGGATCAAAATCAAAGTGAGAAATAAAATTTCAGGCTGATCCAACTTCAGAGGAAATGGCATGAGAGAAGGAAATGAGGTTCAGTAGTGTGTGGTCTCCACGTGCCTGTATAACATCCCTATAACGGGGACGTCCGGTTCCGGCGCTGGCGAGCGGAGGCAGGCAGTGAAAGCTCTCCGTAGCCCCGCACCAATTACCGACTTTTAACCGTTTCGGCGACACTTACCTGCTCCCGGAACCTGAAGGGGAACGTCAGAAGGGCCGGGCAGCAAGTGTATGGAGCGGTACCTGCTCCGCAGCGGCCACAAAGACCAGCTGTCCCTGCCACCCCGCACGCCTCGTGGAGAAGCCAAGATGGCGGCCCGCCGCACACAGGCCCCGGAGCACAGTGAGTCTCCTGAGGATTCATGGGACACGTCCTCACTGCAGGCTGCCGGTGAGAACACCTGCAATGCCATAGACTATAAGGCCCTAGCGCTCGAGGTCACCAGGCACATTGCCCCTGACCTCCAGAGCACGCTGGAATCCACGATCCAGGCCTCCCTTACTAAAATCCACCAGGATCTCCAGGCCCAGGGGGCCTGCTTAGACAAGGTGGAGCAGCGAGTCCATCAATTGGAGTCTGATAATGACTCTTTACAGCACAAGCTTCAATGCTCCGAGAAATCTTATTTTACCTTACATGAGCGACTTGAAGACCTGGAGAATCGCTCCAGAAGGAGCAATTTGCGCCTTGTAGGCCTCCCAGAATCAGTCAAGCCAGCAGAACTTCGAGATCTCTTCGGCGGACTCCTCGGCCGGGGGTTTTCCCCGACCCGCGGGGTGGAGAGGGCACCGAGGGGGCCGGATGCTGCAGTTAAACCTCGCCGGGGCCCAAACAAAACAGGACCTCGCACCGTTTTGCCAAGTATTAGACTATAATGTAAGAGGTATCCTGCATACAAAAGTTTACTCGGGCCCCTGCTTCTCCGGGGGCAAAAGGTTCTACTCGTCGAGGATTTCTCCATGGAGGTTTCCAAAAGCAGAAGAGCTTTCATAAACCGCCCCCTCCCTGTTCCAAAGGCATCCGTTTTCAATCCGTACCCTGCGACCTTAAAGGATACTTCCAAAAACAGGGGCCCGGATCCTTTTTGTCACTGAGGGGGGCGGGGGAAGGCATTCGGGGATCCTGACACGGGAACTCAAGCCCGCCGCCATTTTCCCGCTCCCCTTTCAGTGCCACCCCCCACCGTCCTGCCTCGCACCCCAATTTCCCCCTTGCAAAGGACAACGTCTCCAACCCGGCGTGGGTCCCAATTCTCCTGAACAATCCACCTAAAATTTCCCGGGATAGGGGACTGATTCTCCTTAATCGGGGCCCGTAAATAGGGGGTCAAACCCCCCGACTGTTAGGGGCTTTTTGGGTCCCTTTAGCTTTTTCTCTCATAATTTTTGCCCTCTTTTTTTTCTGGTCATTTTTTGGTCTTTTTTAAACCCCTTTTGTGATCCTCTGACTAGCTTCACGGCGGGGGGGCTCCATTTTTTGGTTGGCCCTCAGCTCCAAGGAGCTCCTGGAAGGAGTGATGCCCCTCTTTTTAGCCATCTCCCTTGTAACATACCCACCCCCCTCCTATTCCCCTATCCCGGGGGGTTTATTCTCCTTTTTCCCTTTTCTGGGGCGGGGAGGTCAGGTTTGGAAAGTTTTTTTTTTTGGTTCTCCCCCCTTGCCGTCCAACCGCTTGCCAGAAAAAAGCAAAGCCCCCTAACGCTGATAGAGATTTAGCAGGGTTTGGGGAGGCTTTCTCTGCACAAAACGTTTTTTTGTTTAATTCTTTTTGGTTTTTGCTTTGTAAATGTTTTTTGTTGGTGGGCCCCTCTTTCGATACGCCCCCTTGATCCGTTTCATCTGCGTGGGACCCCCAGGTAAGGGGGTTTCCCCACGCTTTTGTTCCATTTATCCCCCCAAGAATTGTTTCCTGGAACATTAAAGGGCTTCGCTCTCCAAAAAAACGATTTTAAAGTACTAGGGCACCTTAAAAACTTCGCCCTGATTGTCTTCCTTCGGGAGACACCCTAAAGGGGAGGACTTTCCCCGCATAAAGACCCGGGGGTGGGTCACTCTTTGGGCCCCCGGGGGCGGGGAGCAGGGCTGGGGCCCTAAACTCATACAAAAAATTTCCGTTTTCCTTGACCTCTCATGCTCTGATGAAAAGGGGCAACTACCCCCATTGGTGAAAATTTTGAAATGGTGCTCATCCTCACTTTAAAAATTTGTCCCCCCAAAAACTCAGGCAACCCCTTCTTCGTCGATTTGGTTTCCCCCGGGGTTTGGACAAACCGATAGTCACCCTGTGGAGGGGGGAGACTTAAATGTGGTCTTGGAGACACGCTGGACGGGAAGAGGGCCCCTGGGATGCCTCAGTTGACCTCTAGTGCTGGGGTGGGAGGAAACCTCCAACATTTTAGACACCAGGGTTTTACAATCCGGGAAGTCCACCCGATAGTACTCCTTTTTCTCCCTCCCCCAGTCTGGTCCGGTGGCCCCAACTCGTCCCCAAAGCTTAAATAGGGGGTTGTCTCCCTGAGTTTCTTAAATTAATCATTTCTCCCACCCCCCATTTTAGGGGAAATTGCAGACCTTCCCCCAAAGGCTCCGACTTCGTTTGGAGGTTCCCTTCCCTACCTCTTAAACAGACACATTTGCGCCCTTTGCGGTTGGGGGGTGGTTTTCCTCGCCCAAACCAGAGCACTGGGGCCATTATCGTCTATTGGGCTCAGCTAAGTGGTCCTGCAGGCCGTTAATAGCCTATACAACCCCTACAACGAAACTAGGATAGAATACAGGGGGGCTTCGGAAGGGTAGGTACCTACCGACCTTGTGAAATCGGGGCATTGACCCCAGACGGGCTGGGGGCAGCTAGAAAGACTTCGAAAAAAGGCTAACCAAAGGGGAGGATACAGCGATCTTATCTAACATCTCCTTTTTCCCAGGGGGAAAAGGGGGGGGGAAAGGGTCCTTGCTCACCCAAAAAGGCAGTTACCAGCCCCACCCCTTTACCCCTACAACCCCCGGGGGCCAGGTGAACCGATCCATACGAGATTAATGACGCTTTGAGTCCTACAGCAGCTGTACTTGGAACCCAAACCCGCATTAGGAGGGGGAAGGCGTTTCCTGGACTCTCTGTCATCCCAAAACCAAACAAAGATCAACGGGAATCCCTAAGCGATATTTCCATTAGGAAGTCCAGTCTGCTATTAAACACTAGCGCCTGGCAAGGCCCCGGGACCAACGGGTTCACCGGTACTTCTTTAAGATCCCGGTGGAGCCTCTCACCCCCAACCAAAGGGGATATCTAAATGAATGGGGAAAAAAGGACTATGGCCGGAGTCCAGGAAGCATTCTTTAAAGTTATACCAAAGAGGGGGAAGGCCCCTCCCTTCCCTCATACAGACCGATCTCACGATCGATTAACCAAAACTCATACAAAGTTTATTGCAGACGAGTGGCGATGTTTAGCCTTCCCTACGGACCTTCCCAGAAGGGATTTTTAAAAAGGGCGTCCCGTTGGAAACCTTAGAAAGGGCTGCAGTGTTGGAGAGTGTGAAAGGTGACCACCCTTTCCGGACCCCCGTTTTATTTGTACGAGCCGAAAAAGCTTCGACAATGCCCGGGGGGGAGGGCCGGGTTATTTGGAGGGAGGGGGTTCAGGGGGAATTTTAGAACTTTCCCTTTTCCGGGTATTTTTCAACCCGACGGAAAACAGGTACATACCCCGGGGATTTCTGCCCCGGACCCTTTTTAGCTAAAGGCACTCCCCGGGGATGCCCCCCTCTCCCCCCTTCTTTTTCAACACGAAATAAAACCCCCCGGGCCCGATCCTGGAGGACCGGATTCTTTGAGGGGTCGATTGGCAAGAGTGGGGCCCAAGATGCCTTTTCGCAGACACCCTACCCCCTTTTCCCGTCAAACCCCCTTGACCTTCCCAGGAGGTTCTCCTTTTTGGAAAATTTTTCGGAGCCTTTTCAGGCACAAAGCAAACCCCCCGAAGAGCGAATTGTTGGAATTTCGCTCCCCCCCCCCACGGGGTTGGGGATAGGCTTGGCTTAAATATCCCCCCAGCCGAAAAATTCATTACTACCTGGGAATTAAATGGGGAGAACCCTGAAACACTGTACAATTTAAACTTCCCTCCCCGATAAAACAAATTACAGAGAGCCTTAGAGATGGAATGTCTTCCCCTGTCCCCGGCCGGTAGGTGTCTACAATTTAAAATGAATCTTTCCCAAAATTGCTGTACCCTCCCAGACCCTCCCCTTTTTTGCTCAACATTAATAAGATTTTTGCATCCCTTCTCAGCCATCTGGGGAGGCAGGAAACCCCGCATAGCCTCAAAAGTTAATGCTCCCGGGGGAACACGGAGGGCCGAATCTGCCGAACGAAATTACAATTTTGGGTCCTGTCGCGCGTCCTAGATGGTAGGAGAAATCAAACAGGGACTCTAATTTTGATTGGAGAAAAAATGATGACCCCTGGCATCCCCCCAGCTCCCTCCATGCGAGACTCCCTTCCCTCTTCCCCCACCCCAAAAACCCGTCCCTCGGTACAGGGGACCTGGAAAAAAAATTTAAATGCTTCGAAAAGGATCCTTTATGGGAGCACCCCCAATTTGCCCAGGTAAGACAATCCCATGTTTAGATTTTGGGGGGAAAAGGGGGTCTGTTGCGCCCGGGGAGCTGATGATCCCCGAGGGCTGCGGGGGCTCTCACCCTTCTGATTGAGAGATAAATTTTTCCTCCCCTGCATGCTTCACCTCCTCAGATTTTTGTCCTTTGATTTAACTTTTGAAACGTTACTAAAGAAAATGGGCCCAAAAGATTTTATTCTTTGAAGAATGCCATGAACTAACTTCACGTTGTCGGCCATTTACAGATCATGAGGAGCTGAGACGTAGCCCCGGGCCCGTAACCCCTTTCAGGGAAATGGGGCCCGCTTCAAGACCCCCAATTTTCGTAAAAATCTTAAAAGGCCCTTTGCAGACTGGCAAGGCGGTGGTGTGTGAATAGGAAGAAACCCATTGAAAATTTTAATAACGCCTTCTATGGGTTTTAACCCCGCCCCTCACCAGAAGCACCCCGACGACTTCAAGCTGCCCCCAAATGCAAAAAACCCTTTTCCCCAAGATATTGGCACGGTCTGTGGTCTTTTCCCCCTGTACAGAGTTTTTTTGGGTACATTTATTGATATGTCTGGGAGCATGGGGAAATTAGGTGCCCAAAATTATGAGCTGCTCATCTTTCATTTTGTGAGGCCCCCGGATGAGTTGGACACTCCCACTTCTCCCCCCCGCGTCAGGTCAATAGAAAGCACCATTCACATCGTGATCCTGATCGCCAAGCGCTGTTTTTTCCCCAATGGTTTTTTAAAAACCCCCAAACCCCCGGTGGCCCTAATAATAACAACACAAAAAATATTTAACTGCGGCAAGAAAAACAAGAGGGGTAGGGGGCAGAAAAATGAGGATTTTTTTAGAAAATGGAAATCCTTCATCATCTCACACTGCACTTCCTCAGAGATTGCTGACTTGATGAAACCGTTCTGCCTCACAGAGTGGTACCTGAGAGAGGGCTTGGCAGATACATTGGGATTGCTCAGAATTCCTGATGGGGGGAGGGGTGGATCACCTCTTTTATGGGGCCCGCCCCCTCGATAGCGTTTCTTAGGGGTCTCTGAACCTCACCCCCTGAGCTAAATCTTGGCATTAGCTCGCTTGTGTAGCATAGGTCTTTTTCGACCGCTACTTGGAAATTCGATGAGTCGGGACTCCTCCACCTTTGTTTTGTTTTGTTTTCAGAACTACTGATTGAAGCTGTTGTTCTGTTTAGACCAAATTGAGAAGGTTACATTTAGATACCCCATACCGAGAGAAAAAAAGGGATTTTTGCACTTTTATTTCAAAGTTATTTCCAGGAGGAAAGAGCAACGAACCCTGTTTCCTTGGACTCTGAGGGTTTTTTTCCTTGGGGCCACCAATTTCGTCGGTTCACTTTATTTCAAAAAACTTTTTAATGTCCATCTGACCTGCTTCGTGCATATACCTTGCTTGTTCCTTTTATTTACGTTAGGTTTTCAATTTTACTCAATTTTTGGGGAAAAATGTAGCTTTTGTTGCCTTGTTTGTTGGAAAACCCAATAAAATATGTTTAAAAAAAAAAAAAACCTCCCTATAACACCCAGGGATGCTCCCGAGAGGCAGCGGATGGTCTCCTGAGTGATCTCCTCACAGACTTGGATTAAAGTATCATCAACTTCCTGGGCACCTGTGGTAAAAAAACGTAGCTGTGGATGGAACAACACTGAGTCCCAGTGTGTCGTTGGATTTTAGGTCTGGGGGAAAGAGCAGGGGCCCGTCCCGGCATCAATGCCTTCATCATCGGAACTGCTGACACACTTTATACTGAGGCCTAGATTGTCATGCATCAGAAGGAAAACCCCCAAGGGCCCAAAAATCGCATATGGTTTTAAATGGGTCTGAGGTCTCGTCCTGGCACCTAATGGAGGGAAGGTCCTCTGGGTACACATGGAGCCCCCCCAAAGAAGCCCCCCACAATTAAAAACCCTGCCGGGGGCTGGCTTGTGTTGGTAGGCCCTTATACCACTCTCATGGAGTTTTTCTGACGTTTTTAGAAAACACTTGATATATGGCTTGATGGAGGTATTTTGCAGAACTTTGCACGGTTCTTTCCTTCACAAAGCATGAGGTAGCAGTCCGCGCTGGGTTGTTTTGGGTTTCCCACGGCCTCCTCCAGTCTCCAGGAATATCTGTCCTCTTGATCGTTCCATGCCCGGCACTTTTGAAACACAGCTAACCCCGCCACACTAATTCCACAAATCGCCTTTGTGCCATCCTGATGAGCTCACTTTTGTGGGGTTTTATAACCGCCCCAGTACCTCTGGAGAGCGAGAGCAATGACAAAAAGCAAAAGTGGGCCCAAAAAACAGCCAAAAAGGATGGAAAAGGAAAAGGTCTGTGGTCACCACCTGTAAACCCCCCATATAGGGTTTTCTTTTAATTTCCCTATCATTTTTACCCTTTTCTGTTTTCCCTTTGCCAACACAAAGAAAAGAGTCACAATCAGTGTTGATTCATAACTGGATAGGTTGATTTCACAGAAGTGTGATTGATTGACTTTTTTTGAGCAGGATAGATAGATTAGATAAATAGACAGACAGACAGACAATAAAAATAGAAAGATAGAAAAGATAGATAGATATTTATGGCTATGCACTTCTGGTGGGTACTGGTTCTTCAAACACTAATATCACATCTAGCTTTGTAACCAGTCAGGAGTTACCAGGTGACACTAGTTAGAGGGAGGGGAAATAGGCATGTAACTGCCTACCATATTATTTAGCCGCCAGTTGCTTGTTGCTTGTGGTTGTTGCTGCCGGACCGAGTTCAGAGGTGTAGTATTGCAGCAAAGGGGGTGGTCTGACCATCAGTTGGCGAGGCAGGCAAGGCCTTTAGGGTAGGGCTAAGTCTAACAAAAGGATCACAGAAGAGAAATTGAGAAATAGAGATAGACAAAAAGCACTAGACAGAAATAGATCAGAGACAGTTAAAGCAAGGTACAGCCTGGCAGATAATACCACCCAGTTGCCAGGTTCATGGTATCTGAGAGTATGGGGAGCCCCTAGTCTTCTGGAGTAGGTAAATCTTTCTGCTTTAAATACTATTGCAAAAGGTAAATGCAGCTCTAACCGGTGAGTCCTGCATTTACCTTTTTGCATTAGTATACCACTGGGACTCTGTTGATTTTGCTTTGCACCTCCTGATATCATTGAGGGGAAAATCTCCATACCTATATTGGTGATCATCTGCCATATTTTTTATAAGGACTTGATTGATGCCCATCTCTGGTGCATTTGTTTGGTTATATGTTAAATAGTGCTGGGGCTGGAATATTGCCGGTGATATGTAGGCAAGGAAAGTACTCCTGCTTTGTTAAGAGGTAATTGCTGCAGAACCAACATGGATAAAGTAAAATACAGTATGTACCCCTCTGTGTGATGTAAACATGTGAACTGATTATTTGTAAAACCTGGAACTGGATGTCCTTTAGCTTGGGCCGTGAGTAAACCAAGACTCCAATGTGGTGTTTTGTTTTTTTTGTTACCTCTCTTTTTGGGTATCAAAGGCTTCACAGGCTTTTAAATCAATGCAGTGTACTTGGAAGCTGGTGCCTTCGCTCCCTGAAGTATGTAAGTCTGAACAGACCCCAAAAGAGACGTAACAAAATAGTGTTGGACCCACCTGCATTGAGGTCCCGTTTCGGAGGTGGGCTTAAGCAATTTTCTTTTTTTTTTCCATTAAAGATTTTTATTGTTTTCTCAAGAGATATAACTGTAAACATTACAAAATTACACAGTAACAAGGAAGTGAGGGGAAGAAGGGTAGTGGGGGAGGGAACAGAAGGAGTAACAAACACCAAGTACATGGATGAATCAATTGCCAATGACTATGACATTCTGGATAACAACATGTCGTTATGAGAAAGAAGAAATTGGATTCCGTAACCCTTACATCTGTCTATGCAAGAGGTCTTGTGGTGTTACCTTAACAGTACCAGTAATAGTATAAGCAGCACCTTAAAGGAAGTAACTTGAGGAAGACCAGGGTAGCCAATTATTCCTAATTTTGACTAGCAGATGTGGGGGTATAACTAAGTTGGTCTTACAGTGGTATTGTTGGTTAGTTCTTTGAACAATCTCTTCAATATTAGGCGGAGTCGGATTTTTCCAATGTGCGGCTATTGCAGTTCTAGTAGCAATGAGTAAGTGAGATAAGACTGTATGGAAGTGACTAGGGATGTCATGGAATGTTAGGTCTAACAGAGCTAGCTCCGGAGAGAGTGTAATATGGCATTGGAAAATATCGTATAAGAGGAGTTCCAACTGTCTCCAAAGAGGTTGTCTGTCTTCCTTTCACAAATCCTACTTAATCTTTATGAATCAAGGATGGAAGTATGTCGTTTAGTCTATCTGCCAGAATCTTTGAAAAAATCTTTATATCCGAATTGAGTAGTGAGATGGGTCTGTAGTTGGAAACTAAGTCAGGAGCTTTCCCAGGTTTGGGGATGGTAGATATAGTAGCGCAGAGTAATTCCTCTGGTGGGGCTCCTTTTTAGATAATGGATTGGAAGAGTTCAGTTAAATGTGGTGAGAGAAGGGTATTGAACAATTTAAAGTATTCGTTGGTTAGCCCATCCGGGCCCGGAGATTTGTTACATTTCAGGCGTTGTATGGTTTTCTCAACCTCAGGAGAAGTAATCGGTTGGTTAAGCAACGATAGTTGATCAAAGTTAAGGGAGGGTAAGGAAAATTCCTCCTAGAAGGAGTTGATATCTGCATCTCTCGCCGCCGGTATTGTGGGGTCTAGCTTGAGATTATATAGGGAACTATAATATTTAGCAAAGGCATTCGAGATTTGTCTAGGGTCGCAAATCTTAGATTGTGACGTGATGGTAATGTAAGGTATACATGTTTTAGCTTGTATTACTTTGACTCTTTTGACCAATATTTTACTAGGCCTATCTCCCTGTAGATAAAAATTCCATTTTAATCTATTTAAGTTCCTTTCGTACTGTTATAAATGTATAATACTCAGTTGACTTTTAAGTAATTTTAATTCTTCTTTTATAGTCTGTGAAAAGGATGTCTTAAACTGGGAGCAAGTATTTTTATCCTACTAAGAGCTCATTTTATTTTTTGTCTCTGATTTTCTTTTCTCTGGCCGCTATAGATATAAAGATGCCACGTATATAAGCTTTGTGTGCGCACCATAAGGATTCTGCAGATGGGGCTGTGGGAGCGTTTATATTAAAATAGTCTGTAAGTGCGGTGGAGATTTCCGATAGGATCTTGGGAGATTTGAGCAAAAAGTTATTGAGGCGCCATGGGGGTCGTGTTGAGGAAGAAAAGGGTCTTTAATTTTCGGGAAATCCCGGCACGTTCCCCGGGTTTTTAAAGCCAATTGTGGAGTTAGATACTAGTTGGAGCGCTTGTCTATTGAGGAGAAAATAATCAAGCCTCACATGAGAAATTTTTGCTGCTGAATAGGGGGGCTTTTTGGGGGCTAACGCCACGGGGTAGAAGTTTTCTCCATAAAGGGTTTTTTAAAATTCGGGGTATATCAGACCTCCCCAGATTTTTTTTGGATTTATCTATTACACGTTTTGGAAAAAAGGATAACGATGATTGGAGCGTATAATGCTAAAGGGTTATTTCTAATTGTTTAAGGTCCCCTTAAGATCATATCTACCATTAACATTAAAATTTTATGTAGATTTAATGCAATAGTTTCCCTTTGATAAAAAACAGATACACCGCTTTTTTAAAGGCCCCCGCGTCAAAGGGAAATGAAAAAGGGAAATTTTTTAGTTTAACCGAAATTTCCTATTGCAGAATGAGTTCTTGCAGACAACTACTTTGGCGCGTTTTAAAGAATCTTTTTCCACTGCATACCTTTTGAAAGGGTAATTTAAAGACCTTTTACATTCAAATAGAAATTTGTCGACATGGCATGAGATTGGCAATACGTTTTAACTGACATGTAGCCACCCATATCGGGTTGAATTGGGAAATTTTTCAGAGCATGTATTACTTGGTAACAGAAAGGTTTGAAAAAAAAACCTTGACAATGAAAATATGCAAAAAAATAAACTAAAAATTTTAAAGGGAAGAGGTTCTCCAAAGCACTTGGAGATGGGTCAGGGGGCAAGTCTTTGCCTAAGTGAATGAGGGTAAGAACCGGAGCTTTCCTCAAAACTGCGGGTGGACCTGTAAAGGAAAAATAACTACACTATCAAGGAGACCATCAGTCATTCATACGAGGCTTAGACCTGTTGGTTTTTTCGGACCAAAGTGGGGTTATAGCTTCCGGTCTGGCTGGACCTTTCTTCTGTACTGTAAAAGTGGGCAAACTAAGAAGACCCCAGGTCAGGAGAAGTTCTTTCGCTTTCGCAGGGGTAGTGCAGACAGTGGTAAAGTTATCTTTAGAAATCACCAATTTAACGGGGAATCCCCAATGGTATCCTATATTGTGTTCTCTCAGGATTCTCGTGAAGGGTGTGAATTCCTTTCTCCTGAGCATTGTGCCCGCTGATAGATCAGGAAAGATAGACAGGCTGGCGAATCTTTCTGGCAGAGAGATGCGAGTTCGCAGGATCTTGAGAAAGTTATCTTTGGTTTTAAAGAAGTGGATCCGTGCTATCACATCCCTTGGTACTGCAGCTGAAAGATGCTTTGGTTTCGGAAGACGGTGTATCCTATCTATCATTAGATCTGTTTGAGAGGCGTCTGGAAGAGCAATTGCCATCATATCCGTTAGAAATGGCGAAAGGGCTTCCGTTGAAACTGATTCTGTTATACCTCGAATTCTGATGATGTTTCTCCTGGACCTGTCTTCCAGATACAGAAGTTTAGACGACAATCATTGGACTTCTTCCTCTAGTTCTGTATTCGCATCAATGAGCAGGTTATGCGAAGTGGTGAGTTCCTCCATTTTTTTTTCCACATGATCTGCTCTAGACACTAGGGTTTGAATGTCAGATTTGATTTCTGACATTGTTTGCTTAATATCTCTATGAAGGGTTTCACGAAAGGATGCAAAGAGACGTTTGAGAGTGTTCTCCATTGTGGAAGTTGAATCTGTCAACTCCTGGTGTTCCAAGTCTACTGTTTCTGATTGTGGCGAGGGGACTGATAGTTGAGAAAACGGATTTTGATCTTCCATGTGTCACGGCCTGCGCCGCTCCCCGGCCCGCGGGCCGCGGGCGCATCCGTGGTCCCCCTCCCGGGTGCCCACCGGGGCCGGGTGCCACCGCTGGCCGCGGGACGAGCCGGGGGGCTGCGTCTGCCGTGGACTTACCTGACCGCGCTCCTGTGCCGTCCGCACCCTCTGCCGGCCGAGGCGCGCGTGCCTGTGTCCTAAGGCGCGCGCGCGCTCGTTCCCGGGGATTTAAAGGGCCAGCGCCCTGATTATTGGCTAATTGCCAGGCGCTTCCCCCTACTTAAGGTTACGTCCCACAATCACTCCTTGCTGGATCTATGTTGCCCCGTGCCCTAGAGAAAGCGTTCCAAAAGCATACTCTCGCCTTACCGTGTACCAGACCCCTCGCTACGTTTTCCCGACTCCGAACCTCTGCCGCCTGCCCCGACCTTCCTGCCTGTCCACGACCACGAACCTTTGCCGCCTGTCCTGACCTTCTGCCTGCCCACGACTACGACTCTCGGACTACGACTCTGTACCACGCTGCACCTCGGCTGCCACCGCAAGCAAGTCACGTCAGGGGGGACGACCTGGTAGCCTCACGCCGCAGCAAGTCCATCCCGCTTTGCGGCGGGCTCTGGTGAAAACCGGGGGCTACTTAGATTCCGTTCCCTGGCGTGGCTTAGCTATCATCGCTTGCGGTGGTCCGGCGGATCCACTACCCAGCCGTTACAGTTAGATCCAGCCATGGATCCCGCCAAGGTGCCTCTGCCAAGCATCGCGGATCTTACGACGATTGTTGCCCAGCAATCGCAACAAATCGCACAACAAGGTCAGCAGTTGGGCCAGCTCTCCGCCATGATGCGTCAGCTCCTCGCATCCCAGCAGCAGTCTCCGCCTCCGTCCGTGGCTCCTTCTTCTTCTGCAGTTCCGTTGGCCACCGTGGGACCCAAGCTTCGGCTTCCTCTACCCTCCAGCTTTGCCGGTGATCCCAAGCTCTGCCGGGGTTTCATTACTCAGTGCTCAATGCACGTGGAGTTGATGGCGGATCAGTTTCCCTCGGAGAGGTCCAAAGTGGCTTTTGTGGTGAGTCTACTTTCCGGGAAGGCTCTGGCTTGGGCAACCCCCCTCTGGGACAGGAACGACCCTGTGACTGCGGACCTACAGACCTTCCTCCAGGAATTCCGCACCGTCTTCGAGGAGCCGGCGCGTGCTTCCTCCGCCGAGACCGCCCTCTTGAGCCTTCGTCAGGGCGAGTCTTCTGTGGGTGACTATGCGGTTCAATTCCGTACCCTGGCTTCGGAGCTCGCATGGAACAATGCCGCCCTCTGCGCTACCTTCAAAAAGGGTCTGTCCAGCAGGGTAAAAGACGCTTTGGCAGCAAGAGACCTCCCGTCCTCCCTGAACGAGTTAATTCTTCTTGCCACCCGCATCGATATAAGGTTCGCTGAGAGGCAGGAGGAGCTTCGCCAAGAAAGAGAGGCTGCTCGTCCTCGTCGGCGGTTTCACCTGGCTCCTGTGTTCCAGCATTCTCCAATTCCACCGCCTCAAACCGCAGAGGTGGAACCGATGCAAGTGGACCGGGCCCACTTAACAGAGCAAGAACTGAACCGTCGTCGTACAGAAAAGCTATGCCTCTATTGCGCCAGCCCGGCCCACTTCCGCAGAAGTTGTCCCCTTCGTCCTCAGCCTCCGGGAAACGCTCTCACCTAGGTGCCGTGGGAGAGGCGGTCCTAGGTGCAGTTTCATCCTCTCCACGTTTGATGATGCCAGTGGAGGTGACTTCTGATGCTGGTCCTGCGTTCCGGAGTTCTGCCTTCCTGGATTCGGGGTCTGCCGGGAACTTCATCTTAGCCTCACTGGTAACCCGGTACCGCATACCTGTAGTCCGGCTGGAGAAGCCGCTGCTTATCTCCTCGGTCAGTGGGGAGCTCCTCACTGATCCCATCCAGTATATAACCCGGCTGGTGACTCTCCGTGTGGGGGCTCTACATAAAGAGAAGATTAGGTTCCACGTCCTGTCCCGTGCTTCCTCGGCGATCCTCTTGGGGCTCCCCTGGCTGCAAAGTCACGCCCCTACGCTCGATTGGAAGACAGGCGAAGTCCTGCGTTGGGGACCGGAATGCCAGAACCGATGCTTGGAGGTACCACGCCCGGTGCCTACCACTTCTCCGCCCCCGCCTGTCAAGCCGTTGCCAGGCCTGCCGGCCGAGTACCAGGATTTTGGCGATGTGTTCTCCGAGAAACAGGCTGAGAAGCTACCACCACATCGTCCATATGACTGTCCCATAGACCTCCTTCCCGGAACAAGTCCTCCACGGGGTCGGGTCTACCCTCTGTCTGTGCCCGAGACTCAGGCCATGTCGGCTTACATACAGGAGAATTTGGCAAAAGGATTCATACGCAAGTCCTCCTCGCCCGCCGGGGCTGGCTTTTTTTTCGTCCAGAAAAAAGACGGGTCTCTTCGGCCGTGTATAGATTACAGGGGGCTAAACAAGATCACGGTGAAGAACCGCTACCCTCTACCCCTGATATCGGAGCTCTTTGATCGTCTTCGTGGAGCCAAGGTGTTTTCCAAATTGGACCTGCGCGGTGCCTATAACCTCGTCAGAATTCGTGAGGGGGACGAGTGGAAAACAGCCTTCAACACCCGGGACGGCCATTTCGAGTATCTCGTAATGCCTTTTGGGCTATGCAACGCCCCAGCCGTATTCCAGGATTTCGTCAATGACGTATTCAGAGACTTGCTGTACACCTGCGTCATAGTGTACCTGGACGATATTCTGATTTTCTCTCCTGACGCACAGACTCATCGGGTACAAGTACGCCAGGTCCTGCGACGCCTGCGGAACAATCGACTGTATGCCAAGCTGGAGAAATGTCGGTTCCACCAGGCCAGCCTTCCTTTCCTGGGGTACATAGTCTCCGACCGTGGTCTGCAGATGGACCCAGCTAAGCTGTCCGCGATCCTGCAGTGGCCACGCCCTGTCGGTCTTCGGGCGATTCAACGCTTCCTGGGGTTCGCCAACTATTACCGGCAGTTTATTCCCCACTTCTCTTCGCTGGTGGCTCCCATCGTGGCCCTCACCCGGAAGAATGCCAACCCGAGATGTTGGTCCCCGTCAGCTGAGGAAGCATTCTCTCAACTGAAATCGGCGTTTTCTTCGGCTCCTATCCTGGTTCGTCCTGATCCGGATAGGCCCTTTAGCCTGGAAGTGGATGCCTCTTCCGTGGGAGCAGGGGCGGTCCTGACACAGAAGGGCCCTAAAGGCAAGACTGTTTCTTGCGGTTTCTTCTCCAGGACCTTCTCGCCGGCTGAACGCAACTACACCATAGGAGATCGAGAACTGCTGGCCATCAAATTGGCACTAGAGGAGTGGCGACATTTGCTGGAGGGGGCCCGTCACCCATTCGACGTCTTCACGGACCACAAGAATCTTCAGTACCTCCAGACGGCCCAGCGTCTGAATCCTCGCCAGGCCAGGTGGTCTCTATTTTTCTCTCGCTTTAACTTCAGGATACACTTCCGGCCAGCCGAGAAGAACGTCAAGGCTGATGCCCTCTCCCGAGCCTCTGACGTCACTGGAGAAGAACCTGTGCCCCAGCACATCATTGCTCCCGAACGGCTGATCCACGTGGCTCCGGTGGACCTTCGGAGGGTACCACCAGGCAAGACCTACGTTCGTCCTGCGCTCAGACGGAGAATTCTGGAGTGGGGGCATAGTTCTCTTCTGGCTGGTCACCCCGGCATACGAAAGTCCCACGCCCTCATCTCACGGCGCTACTGGTGGCCGACCCTGCCCCAGGACGTCCAAGACTTTGTTCTCGCCTGTGACACATGTGCCCGGAACAAGGTTCCACGCCATAGGCCCTCGGGCCTCTTAGTCCCTCTGCCCATCCAGGAGTCCCCATGGACACACATCGGCATGGACTTCATTACGGACCTTCCGCCCTCTTCAGGGAATTCTGTCATCTGGGTGGTCACGGATAGATTCTCTAAAATGTCCCACTTCGTGCCACTCCCGGGTCTTCCCTCGGCTCCTCAACTGGCGGGACATTTTTTCCACCATATTTTTCGTCTGCATGGATTACCCTCGCATATCGTGTCTGATCGGGGTGTCCAATTTGTCTCCAAATTTTGGCGGGCCCTGTGTTCTCGCTTAAAAGTTAAATTGGACTTTTCTTCTGCCTACCATCCCCAGACGAATGGTCAAGTGGAGAGGGTGAATCAGATATTGGGCGAATACCTGCGCCATTTCGCGTCCGGCCGTCAGGACAACTGGGCCGAGCTGCTTCCGTGGGCTGAATTCTCCTACAACCATCGGGACTCTGATTCTACAGGCGTTTCTCCATTCCTGGTGGTCTACGGTCGTCACCCACGCCCGCCCCTCCCCTTGGCTATGACTTCGAGGTTCCCGCTGTGGACAACCAAGTACTGGACATTAAGACCATTTGGCGGGAGACCCGACTTGCCTTAACCCGGGCCTCTACCCGCATGAAGACCCAGGCCGACAAGAGAAGGAGGCCGCCGCCCACGTTCCAGCCAGGAGATAAGGTGTGGCTCTCTGCGATTTCTGGGGCCTTTTAGAGTGCTCCGTCAGATAAATCCAGTGTGCTACAAGCTCTGCCTACCCCCTTCTCTTAGGATTCCTAACGCCTTCCACGTCTCCCTCCTTAAGCCTCTGGTCCTGAACCGATTCTCCCAGAGGAGCGCTGCTCCATCTCCTGTGCTGGAATCTCCTGATGTCTTTGAAGTGAAGGACATCTTAGACATGAAGATCGTCAGGGGTAGGCGATTTTTTCTTGTTGATTGGAGGGGCTTCGGCCCCGAAGAGAGGTCCTGGGAACCGGAATCCAATATCCTGAACCCGGACCTTATCCATAAGTTTCTTCAGCCTAAAAAGAGGGGGAGACCTAAGGGGGGGGGTACTGTCACGGCCTGCGCCGCTCCCCGGCCCGCGGGCGCATCCGTGGTCCCCCTCCCGGGTGCCCACCGGGGCCGGGTGCCACCGCTGGCCGCGGGACGAGCCGGGGGGCTGCGTCTGCCGTGGACTTACCTGACCGCGCTCCTGTGCCGTCCGCGCCCTCTGCCGGCCGAGGCGCGCGTGCCTGTGTCCTAAGGCGCGCGCGCGCTCGTTCCCGGGGATTTAAAGGGCCAGCGCCCTGATTATTGGCTAATTGCCAGGCGCTTCCCCCTACTTAAGGTTACGTCCCACAATCACTCCTTGCTGGATCTATGTTGCCCCGTGCCCTAGAGAAAGCGTTCCAAAAGCATACTCTCGCCTTACCGTGTACCAGACCCCTCGCTACGTTTTCCCGACTCCGAACCTCTGCCGCCTGCCCCGACCTTCCTGCCTGTCCACGACCACGAACCTTTGCCGCCTGTCTGACCTTCTGCCTGCCCACGACTACGACTCTCAGACTACGACTCTCTCCCACGCTGCACTCGGCTGCCACCGCAAGCAAGTCACGTCAGGGGGGACGACCTGGTAGCCTCACGCCGCAGCAAGTCCATCCCGCTTTGCGGCGGGCTCTGGTGAAAACCGAGGGCTACTTAGACTCTGCTCCCTGGCGTGGCTTAGCTATCATCGCGTGCGGTGGTCCGGCGGATCCACTACCCAGCCGTTACACCATGGGTTGGAGCAGCGGGGAAGATTGTTGAAAAAATTGGGTGCGTTTAGTTGGTTTTGTGCGTTGAGATTTACTGGCGGCACTTCTCATGCCTCTTTGTGTGCGGAACGGCATAGATGTAAGTTGCCGGATTAAACAGAGTCCCCCCCCCCCCCTCCTCTTCTCTTGAGTTTCTGCTGTGTAACAGTGAGGAGAGTCGTCTATATACGTGTGGCCAGTTGAAGGTAATTCAGTAATACAGTAGAATGGAAGTAGATGTGCCTTCAATTAGTAGCAGAAATGAAGAATCGGCATAGGAAACTCGTGTAGAGGGAACAGCGGATCTGTGCTTAGCAGTCCGCTTAGTGATATGGACATTCAGTAGTGAAAGTCACAAGGATTTAACAATGAAATTGAGCCTCTCACACGTTGACAATATAATCAGCGGTCATTTAAGGGTGATGAGTAGTGTAATGAATAATCAAAAGAGTGCAAAGTTTACTGTATTTCGTTCTTGAAGCAGGTAATGAAGAATCAGCGTAGGGAACTCGTGTAGAGGGAACAGCGGATCTGTGCTTAGCAGACCGCTTAGTGATATGGACATTCAGTAGTGAAAATCACAAGGATTTAACAATGAGATTGAGCCTCTCACACGTTGCCAATATAATCTACGGTCTTTTAAAGGGAATGTGTCATCAAAAATGACTTATTGTTTAATTCACGTTTTTATGTTAAACACATTTTTTAAGAATTTTTTGGTTATATTTATTTTTAATTTTCCATATCACTTTAATATTTTTTAAAATTAATTCTTTAAGTCCTGCAGTTTTCACTTTGGCCACTAAGCCTAATAAACAGTCTTACACTTCCTGCCTATAGATAAGATTTTCAGCAGTGTGTTCATTATTAACACAAGCAGGGTCAAACTGAAAGGAGACACCAGTGTGAATAGATAACACAGAATCCACCAGTCACCCAGAGGAGATAGTCACAGCTCTCACCCCCTCCTCCCTGCAGAGTGAATTCTTCCTAGGTCACACAGCATGACTAGAAAACTGTCCTATTGAAGTCTATGGGACAGAAACAGTATTAAGACTCCTATGTGCATGAAGCTGCTGTAAAGTATCTCTCTGACTGCTGTTAAAGCAGTGCAAACAAGGCATAGTGGCCAAAGTGAAAACTGCAGGACTTAAGAATTATTAAAAAATATTGAAAGTGATATGAAAAATGAAAAAGAAATATAACCCAAAATTCTTAAAAAATGTGTTTAACATAAAAACGTGAGTTAAACAATAATTAATTTTTGATGACGCGTTCCCTTTAAAGGATGTTAAGGAGTGGGCTGTATAATCAACAGGATGCAAAGTTTACTGTCTTTCGTTCTTAAAGCAGAGCATGGCCTAGGTATCTAGTTCTGTTGTGCTGGTCTCAAAATGGCCGCTCACATTTGTTATGAAGAAGGTCAAAAGACAGTACACAATGTCTGACTGACAATAGTGAGAGGCCTGCAGTTTTATGCAGCTTATACACCTTCCCAACTAGTTTTCCCACGACTTATGCAGGGGGACGTCAGTAGCTGTGAATATAAGCAAGCGATGTGTTTTGATTTTGCCCGTGGTGTGTAGTAGTAGTTGTGGCAAGATGGCCGCGGCCACGTGTAATTTGGTGTAAAATGGCCGGGCCTGATCTTCTTTAATGTCTTTCTGCAGGTAGATAAGTATGTGGTGTTCTGCCCGCAGATGCCAGCAGTTGGGACCCGAGGAGGTGTTGCAGCAGCAGGGAGATTATCGTACCTGCTGACCGCCGGCGGTGGCCGGATCCTCCGTCCCGCAAAGCGCCGTTGGGAGCTGCAAAATCCAGGAACTTTCTCAGGGTCAGTCGCCTTCTCTCTCCGTCTCACAGCTGCAGGCGAAGATCGGTCCGAGGTCGTGGCACCTGTGAGTTCACCGAGGGACGGGGTGTCCGAGATGCCACAATACAGAAGGCGGCGGGTACAGCTTTCACTGCCCGTGCAGCAGAGCAGGGAGCGCGCGCAGCAGCAGCAGGGCCTCCGTCCTCTCCACTGAAAGCGCCGTCCGCTCACGGGTACCAGACCAGGTTATCACCCAGTATGACTGCCGACTGTGGCAACAGGTCCAATCTTCCTTTTGTCTCCTCTTGTGAGGCAGATTCGGGCTTAGAAGTGCCGAGTTAGTTAGATCCACCGCGGAGCTCTCCTCTAGTGCGACCTACTCCATGCAGGTCCAGGCCACGCCCCCCGGCTTAAGCAATTTTCATAAAAAATGTGAACTAAGAACCATATGTAGGTTGGCAGTAGATAGACCCCAGGTAGGTAGGCCCTAAGTAGGTAGTAATTAGGCCCCAGGTAGATATGTAGACCATCTGTAGGTAGATAGGTCC
Organism: Phyllomedusa bahiana; assembly: GCA_025379985.1. Classification (NCBI taxonomy): domain Eukaryota; kingdom Metazoa; phylum Chordata; class Amphibia; order Anura; family Hylidae; genus Phyllomedusa; species Phyllomedusa bahiana. The sequence continues at coordinate 135,901 of JAODAL010004466.1, read as the reverse complement.
CAGGTAGATAGGTAGGCTACAGGTAGGTAGGAAAATTGGCCCTAGATAGGCAGTAGTTAGACTCTAGTTAGGTAGGTAGCCCTAAGGTAGGTACATAAGCAGGCCCCAGGTAGATAGGTAGGCTGTGGGTGGGCCCCAAGTAGCTAGTCTGTAGGTGGGCTCCAGGTAGCTAGGTTGACTGTAGCTAAGCCCTAGGTAGATAGGTAGGCTGTAGGTGAGCCCCATGTGGATAGGTAGGCTGTAGATGGGTCCCAGGTAGCTATGTAGGCTGTAGGTGGGCCCCACGTGAGTAGATAGGCTACCCACATGGGAAACTCGGAAGGCTGCAGGTGGGTCCCAGATAGTTAGGCTGTAGGTGGGCCCCAGGTATCCAGGTAAGTAGGCTGTAGGTGGGCCCCAGGTAGCTAGGTAGGTAGACTGTAGGTGGGCCCCACATCGGTAGATAGGCTGTAGGTGGCCCCAGATAGCTAGGTAGGTAAGCTGTAAGTGAGCCCGACATGGGTAGTTAGGATGTTGGTGGGCCCCATGTAGTTAGGTAGGCTGTAGTTGGGCCCCACATGTGTAGTTAGGCTGTTGGTGGCCCCAGATAGGTCAGGGAGTCCCAGATAACTAGGTAGGTAGGTTGGCCCTAGGTAGTTAGGTAGGTAGGCTATAGGTGGGCCTCACTTAGATAGATAGGTAGTAAAAAAAGTAAAAAAAGTAATTAACTCCCCTCTCTCCCCGTTCCCCCGACGTGACAAGTGGCAGGCCAGCTTCTCCCTGTGACATAAACTGCAATCATTCTCACTTCAAACCACCTGTAAAACCAAAGTTGAAAAACTGGTCTAAATCCACATGCAATAAACTTTGTAGCAGATCTCTGTTTTTTTCTAAGGTTGCTTACCCCTGCACTGAGGACAGATCTCACTCATATGGATAGGATTAGCCACTATTTTTCTAATGTGCTTTCTTTTTTGTTGTTGTTTGTTTCTCCTCCCTTGACTTCAGTGATCAAAAACACATAATAAGGAGAAAGAACATCTTGACAATGTGTGCTATGTGCTATATTGTTTATGTATGCTTCAACATCAATTATTCATACAATTTTTTCAGGGCACATTAATTTATACAGTAAAAACATACATGTATATGCGGGCGTTTTTCTAGTTTATAGTGATACTATGTAGTAGTTTTCTCCATAGTGAGATAAAAGCACTGAACCCACTTATTTTGGAAGGCTTGGCTAAAAATGTTATGTGTAAAGGGATATCCTGAATGTCCCTTAACAGCAGATGTCAAGGAAAAGAGGATTCCTTTGTTCCCAGAGGTGTCTGGCTACAGCTTACTTTTCTCTCCAATTGAAGTAAAGCATTATGAGTCAGGAGGAATAGCTGTTGGCTAGCTTTCCGTGGCCAGTCAGTCTATCAAGTGCAGATAATAAAATTAAGATTAATAAAATATAGTCACAATGTTATATTTACATCCAGGGGGTATAACATTTCATTTCTTTTTAACTAAACTACATTTAACAAATATATCTATTAACATCTTCCTGTGCATTTTGTAAGTTTTTTGGGAATTATTATTATTATTATTATTATTATTAATTCAATGTCATAGCTAGAACTTTCGTCATCCGGGCTGTCACTAAGTTAAGCAACCCTTTTACAGGCCACGCACCCACTTTTTCAGGCTATTCCTCTTTTTACAGCTCTCCTTGCACCCATAAATCATAATTGCCACTTAAAGAGAAGTAGTTTTCGAGTACTTAATGTTCAAATCTGCAGTTTTCAGCCAGAAAAGAGTCATTCAAAGTGTAATTTTTTTCATACCACCCCCCCCCCATCTGAGGCTAGCCCCACCCGCCTCAACTGATAAACCTATTGCTTTGAATAGGTAGAAACATGTGTATAACTGTCAGTGGGCGGGGCTAGCCTTTGGTGGGCAGGGATAACACCTGCTAATGAATAAGATTTGTAGGGGTAAATGCTCTAAACGGCTGCATCTTACAGAATAAGGGACCCCAGCGCTGGAAACAGCATGTCTGACACTGGCTTGTGCTGTCCTCAGCAAGGGGGCATAATATATGTGACAGGTTCTCTTTAAAAAATCATATTTTTTCATTACAATACTCTACAAAATTAAAGATTTTGTGCTTTTCTGGTGATGGAACCAGCCAACAGCTTTTTGTTTGGGGATAAGTTTGATAAGTTTATATTTTCATTGCCATTATATTGGTATACATAAGAGATTTTTTAACCACTTTTCATTTTTTGTGAGTCTGGACAAAGAAAGGCAATTCTGGTCTGGTTTGTAGTTTTCAATTTTCATGGTGTTTACTGTACTGATTAAATGGCATAATTTTATAGAGTGGATTGTTACGTGTAACGGCTGGGTGGTGGATCCTCTGGATCACCGCAAGCGATGGTAGTTAAGCCACGCCAGGGAACGGAATCTAAGTAGCCCCCGGTTTTCACCAGAGCCCGCCGCAAAGTGGGATGGACTTGCTGCGGCGTGAGGCTACCAGGTCGTCCCCCCTGACGTGACTTGCATGCGATGGCGGCAGAATCGTAGTCCAAGAATCGTAGTCGTGGGCAGGCCGTAAGGTCAGGGCAGGCGGCAATGGTTTGTGGTCGTGGACAGGCAGGAAGGTCAGGGCAGGCGGCAGAGGTTCGGAGTCAAGAAACGTAGCAAGGGGTCTGGTACACGGTAAGGGGGGAATATACTTTTGGAACACTTTCTCCAGGGCTCGGGGCAACATAGATGCAGCAAAGGAAGTCCCGCTGACGTCACCAATAAATAGGGGCAGCACCTGGCAGGCAGCCAATTATCGGCGCGCTGGCCCCTTAAATGCACAAGGACACGCGCGCGCTAGAGAGCGGGCACGCGCGCCACGGCCAGCAGGGGACGCCGACAGAGCAGGAATGAGGTCAGGTGAGTGACCAGAGCGAGCGCGCCCACGGCCCGTCCCGCGGCCAGCAGCGGCACCCGTCCTGGGCAGGGATCCCAGAGAGAGGGCACGGGTGCGCCTGCGGCCCACGGGCCGGAGCGCGATGCCGCCCGCTACAGTACCCCCCCCCCCTTAGGTCTCCCCCTCTTTTTAGGCCGAAGGACCTGCGAACAAGATCCTGGCCCAAAGATATTAAATTCTGTTTCCCAGGACCTCTCGGCGGGACCGACGCCCTACCAGTCGCCCAGGACGAACCATATACCCCGGATGGTCTTCATGGCCAAGATGTCCTTGACCTCAAATAATCGGAGGGCTCTACCACCGGAGAAGGAGACGCACTCTTTCGAGAGAACGGTTCAAGACCAGGGGCTTTAGGAGGGAGACGTGGAAAGGCGTTGGGAAAACCCGAAAGAGAAGGGGGTAGGCAGAGCTTGTAGCACACTGGATTAATTGACGGAGCACTCTAAAAGGCCCCAGAAACGCGGACCCAATTTTATGCGGGGGCCTTGAGGCGTACGTATCGGCAGAGAGCCAAACCTTATCTCCTGGCTGGAATGTGGGAGGGGGGCCTCCTCCTCTTGTCGGCCTGGGTCTTCATGCGGGCAGAGGCCCCGGATTAAGGCAAGTCGGGTCTCCGCCAAATGGCCTTGATGTCCTGCACTTGGTTGTCCACAGTGGGAACTCGGAAGTCGTAGCCAAAGGGGGGGGGGCGGGCGTGGTGTGACGACCGTAGAACCCCCAGGAATGGAGAAAACGCCCGTTAGAATCAGAGTCCCGATGGTTGTTGGAGAACTCAGCCCACGAAGCAGCTCGGCCCAGTTGTCCTGACGGCAGGACGCGAAAAAGGCGCAGGTATTCGCCCAAAAATTGATTCACCCCCTCCACTTGACCATTAGTCTGGGGGATGGAGGCAGAAGAAAAAATCCAATTTAAATTGCAAGGGGGAACACAGGGTCTGCCAAAACTTGGAGACAAATTGGACCGCCCCGATCAGACAGATATTTCGAGGGTAAACCATGCAGACGAAAAATATGCTGGAAGAAAAGTCCCGCCAGTTGAGGAGCCGAGGGAAGACCAGGGAGCGGCACGAAAATGGGACATTTTAGAGAATCGATCCGTGACCACCCAGATGACAGAATTCACCGAAGAGGGCGGAAGGTCCGTGATGAAGTCCATGCTATGTGTGTCCATGGAAACTCTGGGACGGGCAGAGGTACTAAGATGCCCGATGGCCTATGGCGTGGAACCTTGTTCCGGGCACACATGACACAGGAGAGAACAAAGTCCTGGTGCAGGGTTGGCCACCAGTATCGCTGTGAGATGAGGGCGTGGGACTTTCGTATCCCGGTGTGACCATCCAGAAAGAACTATCCCCCCACTCCGAATTCCCGGAGCGCTGGACGAACGGGGGGGTTTTCCCTGGTGGTACCCCCCAAAGACACGGGAGCCGCGGGTCGCCGTTCGGGAGCAATAAGTCTGGGACACGGTTTTCTCAGTAACGTGAGGCTGGGGAGAGGGCATGCCTTGAGTTCTTCTCGGCCGGCCGGAAGTATCCTGAAGTCAAAGCGAGAAAAAAGGTGACCATGGCGGGCGAGATTCAATGCTGGGCGGGCTGGGGACTAAAGTTCTTGTGGCCCGTAAAGAGTCGAAGGGTGAGGGCCCCCCCCAGCAAAATGGCCACCCCCTCCAGACCCAATTTGATGGCCCGCAGTTTCCCCAACTCCTATGGGGTAGTTAGTTCGCCGGCGAGAAGGTCCTGGAGAAAAAAAACGCAAGTAACCGTTTTGCCTTTAGGGTCCTTCTGGGTCAGGACCTGCGCCACGGTCAGCAGGGGACGCCGACAGAACAGGAACGAGGTCAGGTGAGTGACCTGAGCGAGCGCGCCCGCCGCCCGTCCCGCGGCCAGCAGCTCCACCCGTCCCGGACAGGGATCCTGGAGAGAGGGCACGGGTGCGCCTGTGGCCCGCGGGCCGGAGCGCGGCGCCGCCCGCTACATTACGGACACCGCAATGCCTATTATATGTACTTTTTTTCTTTAATACAGTGTTTTTTTATTGGGGAATTAGAGGCTTTGTGTGTTTTTTAATTCTTTTTAAATTTGTTTAAACTTTTTGTATTTATTTTTTACCTCTTTTTTTAATCCCAACATGAGTCACACTACACAATCGCTTGATCGCGTTTCTAAAAGTTAGCAATTCATTACTGTTTTGCTATATATTATAGTGTGTTAGAAAGGCAGCCTATTATACTGTGTCTATAGCAGAGCCTAATAGGCTCCTACACTTGGCAAACCCGGAGGCCTCCATCAGCTATCGCCCCCATGGATGCCCTGCGACTGTATTGTAGGGGTGCTCTTGGGCGAAAGAGGGATCTCCCTCCCTCTGTTAACCACATAGAGGGCGCAGACGCTACTGACCGAAGCATCTAGGGGTTAACTGGCTGGGATCAGAGCTAATTCTGTTTCTGGCCACTGCAGTGATAGGGCGATGGATTAAACAGGCTGCAGAGATAAGAATTTATTGAAGAGGATCAAGAGTGATAGATGGGAGGCCATAGAGCTGGATGTTGCAGTAGTCTTGGTGGGAGAAAACAAGGGCATTAAATAGCATTTTTGTAATGTAAGTTAGGAAATGAGTGGATGTAAGAAATGTTTTACAGGTAGAGGTAGCAGGCAGTGGTAAGGGATTGGATGTGCAGTTTGAAAGACAGGGTGGTGTCAAAGGTTATCCAATGTAGTGGAGTTGCACAACTAAGGAAAGCGTGGAGCCATTGACTGTTAATGACACATCATCTTATAGGAAGAGTAAATAGTCAATATCACCAAGAAACTAACTTATCCATCTCTTAAGTGATTAATAATAAACTCCTGAATTTCTGAATTCCTTGGATTAGTTTAAATTAGTTTTTGTAAAGTGATTTTGTTGAGCTTAGGTTTTTCTTATTTTGCAAATGTGATTTATACAAATCTAAATATGTGAGTTCTTTGCAAAACAATGAAACAGCATTTATTAGTTAAAGAGGACCTGTCACATAGATTATGCCCCCCTGGCTGAGGGCAGAACAAGCTAGTGTCAGACCTGCTGTTTCCAGCGCTGTGTCCCTTATTCTGTAAGATGCTGGAGTTTTCGTTTATTTAATGCTCAAATCTGCAGTTTTCAGTCAGAAGAGTCATTCAAAGAGTCAGTTTTTTTCAAACCCCGCCCATCTGAGGCCAGCCCCGCCCACCTCAACTGATAAACCAATTACTTTGAATAGGTAGAAACATGAGAATAACTGCCAGGTGGGCGGGGCTAGACTTTGGTGGGCGAGGCTAACACCTACTCATGAATAAGATTTGAGGGGTAAATGCTCTAAAACTGCTGCATCTTACAGAATAAGGAACACAGTGCTGGGAACAGCCGGTCTGACACTAGCTTGTGCTGCCCTTAGCAAGGGGGGCACAACCTACAGTATGTGACAGGTTCCCTTTAACTTATTCTCTAATAAGTGGTAAGTTTTATTCTTTTGGAAGAAACACACATATTGGGAATGGTATTCTTGTACTTGCATGTTTCCTGGTTATTCTACCCAGTGGTTGCCCATTCCACATAGTTATCATATTGGCATTGTTGGTTACAAATGTAATGTATACTATAAACCAATGTAAGGCTGTCACTGTAATTTTGTTACTTCCTTTTTCAGGTTTATTTTTGAGCTTTGTGTATTGTAGAGATGATTTTCTTTATTTCTCTGTTGTATATAACACTTTCAATGATTTTCGCTAACTTTTCAATGTACATTACAGTCTTGTCTCATTGAGGGTACGTCCACAAGATGAGTGAAATCTTCTGATTCTGACGTTGAAAACAACGTCAGACCACACGGTTTTCAACGAGTATTTCAGTTGTTATTAGATGAGGAGTTAGGGTCTTTTTTTTACTTGTGTCTTACAGTCAGAAATGAGTCCCATTCATTTCTATGTGGTTTGGACACAGCAGGGCTGTTTCTATGGGCGGACGAGGCGGGCGATCGCCCGGGGCGCCGAGGCTCCACTCACCTGAAGGGGGGTGCCACCCGCCCGGAGATTAGCCCTTGACTCTGCGTGGTTCACGGTCGCGCAGAGTCACTCAGCAGCTGTACACTCGCTGTGCAGCTGCTGGTACAGGGAGGAGGCCAGATGCATTGTTTCCCTCCTGCCTCCTCCCCTGTATGTATCCGCGTCGCAGGGGGCACACGGCTTTCACCACGCCCCCTGCGACGCGGGGATCTCCTAAGACTGCAGCCTGTGTGCGGCCCAGGAGGTCCCTAGGAGCTGCGCGACAGTGTAAGCAGCGTGATGACGTCACACCGCCTACACTGCTCAGCAGCTCCCGGACTTGGAAGTGGGGACTGTGGTGAGGTGAGTGTTTTTTTAATTTTATGATTAGCTACTACCTGACTATAGGGGCATCTACCTGGCTACAAGGGGGCATCTACCTGGCTATGGGGGCATCACTTGGCTATATGGGCATCACCTGGCTATAGGGGCATTTACTGGCTATAGGGGCATCACCTGGCTACAAGGAGGCATCTAGCTGGCTATGGGGGCATCTACCTGGCTTTGGGGGCCTCTACCTGGCTATGGAGGCACCTACCTGGCTATGGGGGCTACTACCTGGCTACAGGAGCTACAGGGGCTAATACATGGCTACAGGGGAAATATTACATGGCTACCATATGAGGTGCTGTAGATGGGGAATTAGTAGAGAAGTGCTGATAAATTGAGGAGTCTAAGATGTTTGTTTTGTAAATTCTACAATGAAGAGTTGTGGCCGGGAGAATTCATCATGGCGGTCTGGGCCAGATGGAGAAGACGAAGAGAAAGAGAACAACTCTTCAGAGACGTCTCCTGTAGGTCACTAGATATAACTTTACTGTAGTCATTTATATGTTTGTAGAGCCTGTGTACAATTGGTATCCAATACTGTATGGTCACTGTATGCCGGTAATATAGGTTGTAATATAATGGTTTCTATTCAGTAATGTATTTATTTGAAAAAGAATGCTGCACTCTATTAACTCTGCATTCACCAGTTTGCAGCCTTGGTGAAGGGTATCTTCCAATTAACCCCTATTATGCATCCAAGTATAAATAATCATCAAGGCAAAAAAGTATTTAGATTGCTTTTCTTTATAGCATAACGACTTTAGCAAAAAACACTTACAAAACATGAATTATAGACACACTCTTTTCATACATACCTGGTGATGTGGTTGTGGCAATTCTGCATGATATTAGTCCTTATTCACAAGTCCTCACATATTCAGTAGGGACTCAGCAATAGAGCAGACGGCACAAACTTTGTTGTGACGTCTCGGAAGCCTTTCTTCCTTTCTCAAGCATGCTCTGTTTGCTTCATGCTTTGCTCAAATACCCCTCCTATCATCACATGATATTAACAACATATAACCTTTAAAAGCAATAAAACAATGCTTGAAATTATTTACCATACATCTATAAATAACATTTCAGATTAAAGTTTTCATTTAAACCTTTCTTTGTGAGAGATTCTAGCGCATAGATCCAGAATGCTTCTCATCTGTGAAGCACTGGACCTAATTCACACTCATTTCTGACCGTAACTTCTTCTAGGACACACCACCAATTCATTCACCTGATGTCTATATTCGTTGAAATGTTGTGCTACTGACGTTTCACCATATTTACTACCCTCTTGTATGATGTTTTCTTGTATCTTTGGCCTCGGTCAGCTCATAGCATCACACGGCTTTCAATACCACCTATATGCTGATGATACCCAACTCTACATCTCCGGCCCAGATGTCACCTCTCTTCTCTGCCGGATCCCTGACTGTCTGTCCTCCATTTCCTCCTACTTCTCCTCCCGTCTCCTAAAACTAAACGTGGAGAAAACTGAACTCATTATCTTCCCACCGTCCCACTCCATCTCTCCACCCGATCTTTCTATCACTGTTAATGGCTACACTCTCTCACCAGCACCACAGGTCCTGGGATAATCTGCCTTGGGATAATCTTTGACTCCAATCTTTGACTCCAATCTGTCCTTCAAACCACACATCCAAACCCTCACCTCTGCCTGTCACCTCCACCTAAAAAGTATTTCCCGAATCCGCTCATTTCTTAACTCTGAAAGCACAAAAAATGCTGGTCCATGCCCTCGTCATCTCACGCCTCGACTACTGCAACATCCTCCTCTGTGGCCTCCCAGCTAGCACCCTCGCTCCCCTCCAAACCATCCTTAACTCTGCTGCCCGACTGATTCACCTCTCTCCTCGCTACTCCCCTGCCTCTCCCCTCTGCTGATCCCTTCACTGGCTACCCATTGCCCAGCGAATCCAGATCAAGCTAGCAACTTCGACCTACAAGGCTCTCCCTAACCACTCCCCTTCATATATCTCTGCCTTAATCTCTAAATACCTCCCCTCACGCAACCTCCGCTCCTCACAGGACCTTCTCCTCTGCTCTCCTCTTATCACCTCCTCACATAACCGTCTCCAAGACTTCTCTCGTGCTTCCCCACACTTTGGAACTCACTGCCCCAACACCTCAGACTCTCCCCTCTCTCACCGGCTTCAAACGTAACCTGAAAACCTACCTCTTCAGGATTGCCTATAACCAATATTAACCGTGTTGCACTCCTCCGCCCCACAAACATGTCTGCCCCTCACCTTCTGTCTCTTCACCCCTTCCCTGTAGATTGTAAGCCCTCACGGGCAGGGACCTCTCTCCCTCTGTACCAGTTTTTAGTCACTTATTGTCACTTTGTAATTGTGTGATCAATGTTATTTATGTACCCGCCTGAAATGTACAGCGCCCTGGAATCAAGGGCACTCCAAAATAAACGATAATAATAATAATAATAATAATCTTTTTTCTAAACGTATGTATAGCTGATTTATGCTCTGTTATCCTTTGTCTGACATACATATAATTTTCCACAAGGAAAAATTCAGTAATGGTCAGTTTGTATTATTCGGTCTTTATGTTCTGGTGATATGTGGTCTTAGTAGGACATTGGTGCTATTAGTCTGGGATTCTGGTTGGTGTAGCGGTGCTATTTGGTAACTGTATGACTATTATTTAGTAGTTGTATACGTAGCACATTGTGGTAAAGCTTTTTGTATATTTTGGCTTTGGTTTATGGTGATGCAATGTGTTGCACTGTGGCGCATTATGTTACGGAAGGTGGGGGGCGAAATTTCTTCACCTCGCCCTGAGTGCAATTTAGCCTAGGAACGGCCCTGGGACACAAATCCGTGTTTAAAACCACAAACAAATGTTTTGGATGTTTTACATGAGGGTTTTCGCCAACCCCATTAACATCAATAGTAAGTTTCCAAGTTTTTTTCACATGGAATACCACCAAACAATGAACATGTTCTAAGTTTTTTCCTGTGAAAAATGGACCACTGAAAATACACATTATATGAACTACACATATTTTCTATTGATGTCAATGGTGATGGTTTGCTTTCGGTTTTAGGCAAGTATTTCAAGTCGTAATCCATATGGATTCAGACTTGAAATACTTTCGTGGACAGAGCCGTAGGGTGTATTCACATACAACTGATTTAGTTCTTCAATGAAAACAAGTTATAATATTGATTTCTTGAAACAGCTTATTAACCCTCTTAATTAAGAACACATATTTACAGTCAACTTTTTGCAAAGAAAAGGTTACTGTGAGATAAAGTATTAGCAAGAAAGAATGTTTTTTACTTATGTGCTATTATTTCAATTGTTAATGCCCCTATATATGTAGCAACAATAGAAAAAGCAAGTGATTGCTGATTTAGCCCCACTGAGATGCTCATAATGCGGACGTTTACACCTGCACTTCATGTGCACTGAACTTAAAGGGGTTTTCCCTTTAAGTTAATAATGGCTGAATGGATCCACAAAGTAAAAATAAACATATCTAATACAATTCAATATTTAATTTTGCAGTGTTTTAAAAGGGGTGTTCCCAGAAAGCTATTTCCTTGTTACAGATCGGCTCGTAGCTGTTGGCTTGTAGCTTGACCTTGTCAGATTCTAAATCCTAAAACCTCAGTGTCCAATGAGTATTTGAACAGTATCTTACACAAAAAACCTAATGATTTTTTTTTCAGTTTTCGTTTTTTGATGCAGTTTTTAGATTTGATTTTTCAATCGTTTTTTGCTTCAGAGAGCACGATTGAGTTTTTGGACACAGATCAGTGCCAAAGTCCACACCAAAAAACATGCACAAAGCTTTCTGGTAATTTTTCATTCCATCCCATTAACTTCAATAGTAAGTTTTCTGCCGTTTTTCCAAGTGAAATCTAATGGAAGAATGAGCATGTTCCAAGTTTTTCCAAAAAAACGGTGGGTTTGAAATCCGACCTCAGAAAAGCCGAGTTTTGTGGATTTTCTATTGAGGTCTACAAGGATGATTTTACAGTCGGTTTTTCACAGTTTTGAAAATCTGAATCCCGTTCAAAAACCAACTGGAAATCCTTGCTGCATAGACGGACCCTAACAAGGAAATTAATTTATTGGAACACCCCTTTTAAATAGTGTTGAGCGAACCATTCGATAAAAGATTTGCTCGAGTCGAACTTTACATATTTTTGAACTCGAGCCGAACCGAGCTTTTTACGGTTGTTGGAGTAAAAGTTTGCGTTCGACATGTGTGTTCGCCACGCCATTTCTTTCACTTTGCTTCTTCCTGTACTTTTGGCGCCATCCAATCAGTGCAGACCATAGAGAAGTGTCCAAAAATGTCACCAGTGAGGGTGTAGAGTTCTCATTGGCTGCTCAAATAACATGACCCTTTTCTAACTATTACACTGTATTTCCTGTTGAACACCATTTCGACTTTATGCTCTATACTGAAAACACTGCTCTCTGTTTCTGCATGCTCCAATGCATGCAGACACCCCATTTCACAGCGATTTTATAAAGGAAAAGCTGCTAGTTAGATTAATTGGAGGGGGGGACATAAGCTTAGATAATTATACACTGGAAAAGTTAAGGAGTTTTAAATTGCTGCCTGTAGCTTTCACATCTTCAGTCTGAGTGCCCAAAAGTGCATGTCTGCTGTTTTGGGGGTACAGCCATGGGAAAAGACAGTTATCACCATTGCAAATGATAGGGATTTAACAACAGTAGTGATTTGCCGTTTTGCTGCCAGGGTTCTTCTTTAAGACCCTGTTCAACGGATATTCCATTGAAAAAATTCTATTTCTAATCCTTTTTGTCAGTTGAGAAGTATAGGCAATTAAGAACACTTTTGATGTGCTGTCTTGCTGTCACGTTTCTTCCATAAGACCCGATTTCACAGATATTCCATAGAAAAAATTCTATTTCTAATCCTAGTTGCCGGCTTGGAAATCATAGGGATTTAAGAACACTTGTGATTTGCTGTCTTTGAAGTACAGTCATAAGAGACTGTGAAGAAATCTTGACCCTTTTATATTTTTGAACATGGAGCAAACTAGAGGTGGTAAGTGAGCAAGGAGGGGTGTAGGACGTGGAGCTAGAGTTTCATTTCTGAAGAGCGGCGCGGTTCTTCAGTGGTTAACACACCCTGCATCCAGCCGGTTTTGACTCCTCTTCCTCTCAGTCACGGACACAAATATCGTCATCATCATCATCCAAACTTAAGCAAACATGGGCCAAATGTAAACCAATAAACAGAACGCACTAGATAATCCATATTCTGAAGAGCTCTTTGATGACACAATGCGGTTGGGGTCAGAAGGCCTTTCAAAAGATCAAGAGGCCAGGATGATTTTGTCTGCTGTAATGCCTAAGGAGGAGAAGGAAGCTGGTCCCTCTTTTTCTGCTGGACTCGCCATCTTTAAGGTGCAAAAAGGAGGTACACAAGAGGCAAAAGGCGTGGAACCCGGTATTCGTTCTCCAGACCCTTCCGTAAACATAGAGTTGTGCCTTTGTCAACATACATTCGCATCTATAAGAAGGGCGACATTGTGTACATTAAGGGTATGGGCACCATACAAAAAGACATGCCACCTAAATGGCAAGACTGTTAAAGACACCTTTAGTAAATGTCCTATAGAAAGAAATCTATTTCTGTTTCCAGGGCCACCGTTCAGGGGGTACAACCGGTACTCCTGTACGGGGCCCGGAGAAATAAGGAGCCTGCTTCAAGCAGGCCCGCTTATTTCATACATTGCACAGTAGAGCACGGCGCAGCCGAGCGCCGCGCTCTACATAAGGCCCAGTGGCAGCTGGTGAGTTTCGGCGGTACTGGGAGGGGGCCCATGCTCCCTGCACCGCTGCGCTCCGCCTATAGAAAAATTATTGTGCCGGGCCCGGCTGTCCAGTAGGGGTGGAGCAGCACGTGGCGGGGCGGTGCTGGAGGGGGCCCGCGCTCCCGGCTCAGCTGCGCTACAGGTAGAAATCTTCTACTTACATGATCCCTGCGCGCTGTAGCCGGAGCCGGGCCCTCCTCCTCTGTCTGTGGGCAGGATGCGAATAATTTGAATCCGCGAGGCCCTGCCCCTTGGGGCGGAGCTTAACGGATTCAAATTGTTCCGCATCCCTGGGCACACAGCGGCGGCGAGTGCTGCACAGGCAGCTGCGATGCTGCTGAGATACTGCGGAGGCTCCGCAGGATGAATACTCCGGCAGCAACACTGGCTGCCTGTGGAGAGAGACACATGGGTAGAGGGGTGCCTGGGAAGAAGTGCAGCAGCGGCAGGAGGGCTGCTTGTTTTAACATAGTATGTAAAGTAAGTGTGTGTATGTTTGTACTGTGTATGAATGTGTATGTGTGAGGATATATACTGTGCATGGATGTTTATATAGTGTGTATGGATGTGTGTGTATACTGTGCATGGATGTGTATATAGTGTGTATGGATGTGTGTATATACTATGTGTGCATGGATGTGTATATAGTGTGTATGGATGTGTGTATATACTATGTGTGCATGGATGTGTATATAGTGTGCATGGATGTGTGTATATACTATGTGTGCATGTATGTTTGTATATAATGTGTATGGATGTGTATATATACTGTGTGTGAATGGATGTGTGTATATACTGTGTGTGCATGGATGTGTGTATATACTATGTGTGCATGGATGTGTGTATACTATGTGTGCATGGATGTGTATATAGTGTGCATGGATGTGTGTATATACTATGTGTGCATGGATGTGTGTATATAATGTATGTGGATGTGTGTATATACTGTGCATGCATGGATGTGTGTATATACTGTATATGGATATGTGTATATACTGTGCATGGATGTGTGTATATACTGTGTATATATATATATATATATATATATATATATATATATATATATATGCTGTGTATGTCTATATACTTTGTGAGTGTATATATTGAATGTATGTGTATATACTGCATGTATAAGTATACTGTGTATGTAAATAGTGATTGTGTATATACTGTTTTTGTGTGTGCAGCATGTATACACTGTGTGTTTGTATAAAGTGTGTGTAGCACGTGTGTGTATATATTTTGTATGTAGTGTGTGTATACCTAGCCTAAATTATAAAAATTGTCAAACTGCAAATTCTTTTATACCTTACTGTGTCAGATGATGAGATTAATAATAGGTAGATAGATATAAAATAGATAGATAAATAGATAGATATTGGATAGATATAAAGATAGATATGAGATAGATAGATATGGGTTAGATAGATAGATACATAGATAGATATGAGAGATAGATATAAGAGAGATAGATAGATATGAGATATACAGATGGATAGATAGATAGATAGATAGATAGATAGATAGATAGATAGATAGATATGGGATAGACAGATATGAGATAGATATGAGATAGATATGAAATATACAGATGGATAGATAGATATGCGATAGATAGATAGATAGATAGATAGATAGATATATAGATAGATAGATAGATATGGGATAGATAGATATGAAATATACAAATGGATAGATAGATAGATAGATAGATAGATAGATATGAAATATATAGATGGATAGATGGATAGATAGATATGGGATGGATAGATAGATAGATAGATAGATAGATAGATAGATAGATAGATATGGGATAGATAAATATATATGAGATAGATAGATATGTGATGTGAGATAGGTGTAAGGTATATCAATAGATATGAAATAGATTGATATGAGAGAGATTTATAGAAGATAAATAGGAGATTAAGATGAGATAGATATGATATAGGTAGATAGATTAATAGATAAATGAGATGTGAGATGATGTCTGTTCTGTTGACTGGCTGTCTCTGGGCAGTGGGCTAGGGTGGGCCAAGGCTGCAGCTTCTTCTTCCTGGTCCAGACGCAGTTGGGTGACATTGGGACACTTTTGGTGTCCCTGGAGGAGACGTCTTTGGTTATGTGGGTACCATACTAGCGGAAAGATGTCTCGGAGGCCATCCATGTCCCAGGAGCAGGTAAGGGGAACATACTATTTGCTTACATTATACTTTAGTCAGGTGAGGGAGGAGGGGGCCCATCATTTGTTTTTTAATGCTTTTCTTTGCTGTCCAGTTTGCTTCCTGCAGAATTTTCTGTCCAACTTTTTAGTCACAGAAACTTCTGCAGGATGTATGGCTTACTCCACCGAAGGGCTTAACTGTAACCAGCAGAAGGGTGTGATAGTAGCTTGCTAGAATAACAATATACTGCAGTGCACAAATGCTATAGCATATTGTTCCAGCGATCATTTCTATAAGTACCCAAGAGAGATTGAGAGAGAAAAAATGATATCACTTGGTAATCTAGAAAAAAAAGCCCCCCCCCCATGGACGATATATGTATATATATTTTTTTTTTGTTGGACAGCAAGGGGGCCCAGACAATTTGGCTGTATGGGGCCCTAAAATTCCTGATGGCAGCCCTGTCTGTTTCTACCAAACAGTTGTACTTTGGTTTCATCTGACCATATGACATTCTCCCAGTACTCTTCTGGATCATCCAGATTCTCTCTAGCAAACTTCAGATGGGCCCGGACATTGGCTTAAGCAGGGGGACACCTCTGGCACTGCAGGATCTGAGTCCCTGGCGGTGTAGTGTATTACTGATGGTAGTCTTTGTTACGTTGGTCCCAGCTCTCTGCAGGTCATTCACTAAGTCCCCCCGTGTGGTTCTGGGATTTTTGCTCACTGTTGTTGTGATCATTTTGACCCCACGGTGTGAGATCTTGCATGGAGCCCCAGATGGAGGGAGATTATCAGTGGTCTTGTATGTCTTCCATTTTCTAATTATTGCTCCCCCAGTTGATTTCTTCACAACACGTTGCTTGCCTATTGCATATTCCATCTTCCCAGCTTGGTGCAGGGCTACAATTTTGTTTCTGGTGTCCTTCGACAGCTCTTTGATCTTCACCATAGTGGAGTTTGGAGTGTGACTGGCAGGAGCCCCATTTCACTTTTTGCACTAGGGCCCGAGGAATTCAAGTTACGCCTCTGCTTGAAAGCTTTGTACGTGTGATATATGTGGTGGCATCAAGAACATCCCAATGGGGAAGATGGAGGTTCAGGTGGCAAAGGCGTAGTTATCGGGGGTGCAGTGGCAGCACTACTGGGCCCTGCATCCTGAGGTGTCCCAAAAGCCCCTTTGACACATAAAAAGACACTGGTATTGGAAATGGCACATGGTAACGGTGCCAATAGGGCAGTACTCCTGTCAGTGGCACTAATCAAAAAAGGGGCCCAGTGATATTTAAAAAAAATAGGAACTAGTAATGGGTGGTGGCCCCATTTGATTTAGCTGTATAGGGCCTTGAAACGGTTAATAGATGACTGACGGCAGCCCTGGCTACCACTGCACCCCCTATAACTACGGCCCTGCCATGTTCCCCGTAGTGATGTTCTTGCTGCCATTACATATATCACATGTTCTTGGGCCCTGGTGAAAAAAGTGATAGGGGTCTCCTGCCAGTTACCATGTGTCATTTCAATACCGGTGTGTTCTTATGTGTCAAAGGGACCCCGTAGCAGCTGCTACCGCTGCACCTCCTATAACTATGCTGTCCTCATCTTTTTCTGTGACTCTTAGAGCCAAATTGTCTTCACTAAGTTGTTCCACGTATCCATTTTACTGTTATGGATGCTAATTGCAGCCTCTCCTCACCTGTATAGGTATAAAAATTAACCAGAACATCTCCCATTGACTTCAATGGGGTTAGAGTTTCGAGTTCAAGTTCGACTAGAACTTCGAGGCCAACTTCTCAAAATTCAAGGTTCTACTCGAACTTGAACTTTTTAGTGTTCGCTCATCACTACTTTTAAACAATGCACAATTAAAAATTTATTTGTATTAGAAATGTTTGTTATCAGATTAAATGAAAACGCACCAACCAAAATGTTAAAAACAATTAAAAAGGTAAAAAAAAACTAAGAAGCAACAAAAATAAGGCCAATACAATGAAATAGGTGCAAAAAAACAATGTACAAAAAGTTAGAAACATGTAAATTCAAGAGAATCCATAAACGTTACTCACAAAAAGTTAGGGATATTTGACTTTTGGTCGCAATTTCAGGATGAATAGAAAATTTCTTGAATTTTTTTTAATGCACTTAATGGAGACCATCTCTTAACTTTAGAATGCACATGTCCAATTGTTCAATGTTTTAGTACTTTTTGTACAACTTGCTGATCTCTAAGAAGGAGCTTTATGGCAAAATTCACAACAGGTGTTTGATCCCTGAATTGCCCAATAAATTTAGGGGATCAATTTGAATTGGGATTTAAACAGTTCTCCTCATCATGCTGTTCACATTTTGACATCATAAGATCAAGATGATACCTTTCAATTAATCAACAGTACCTCGCCATTGCTCCGTATACAGAAAAATAGAAAAGTTATGGCTATCAGACTATGACGACATAAAATCGTAAATTTTTATAAACACATTTCCACTGTGTAAAAGTAGTAAAACATAAAAAACTATATAAAATTTATATCATTGCAATTGTACTGACCCACATAGTAAAGTTATCCTGTCATTTATCCCACATGGCAAACGCTGTAAAAAGGAATCCCAAAAAAGAATGTCAAAACTGTTTTTTCCCTTCATTTTCATGGCCCAATGCTAAAAAAAACTATGGGACACCTGTGCGCCCAAAATGCACAGTACACCCCTAGATGAGATCCATGACGGGTGTTATCTAAAATGGGGTGACTTAATGGGGAGACTTCTGAAAGATTTCACCTGTTCTGCTACCTTGGGGGCTTTGCAAATGCAACATGGTACCCACCAAAATGTGCATTCCAAAAGCCAAATAGCGCTCCCTCCCTTGTACGCCCTGCCATGCGCCCAAACAGCAGTTTACACCCATATGTAGGGTATTGGCGCACTTGGAAGAAATTGTGTAACAAACTTTGGGGTACTTTTTTCCTCAGGATTCTGTGTAAAAACTAAACATTTTCAGCTAAACTAAAAAATTTTGTGGAGTATTCTCGTTACGCCCCTGAATATATTCCTTAAGGGGTGTAGTTTCCAATATTTGGTCTTTTTAGGGGTGTTTATTATGGTTTAGCCCCTTAGGGTGTCCACAAACTTGAAATGACACCTAAATAAAATCGGATTGAAAATGGGACCTCAAAGTCCGTAAGTGCTTCTCCTATTCTGGGGCTTGTGGTTGGGCCAAATAGCGCACTAGGACTATGTATGGGATAGCTCTAAAAACGGTATAATCTGAGTAATTGATGTTAAGTTGCATTTACCTGGTGACATCTATCGTTTTCCAGAGAATAATGGATAAAAATTTAAATCTGAAAAAAAAAGTGAAATTTAATTTCTGTGAAATACCTAATGGGTTAACAAACTTCCTAAATACTGTTTTAAATAAAGGGGTTATATGGAGTCGTTTATGGGTGTATATCCAGGGCCGGGATGACGGGTAGGCGAAGGTAGGCCAGCGCCTAGGGCTCCGCTTCATCCCAGGCAGGAAAAGGGCACAAAGAGGTATGAAGTGAGATGAATTTTACATTGGAAGGGAAGGGGAGGGGGTGCCACAAGCCTTATTTGCCTAGGGCACCAGAATACCTTGTCCCAGCTCTGGGGGTATCTAACATGCAGGCCCCTCAAACCCCCGTCACAATCTATGCTGCAAATTTTATTAAAAATGTAAAAAAATTCTACTAAGTTTCTAAGTCCCCTAATGTTGTAAAAAAAAAAAAAAAAGAAATGATGCCAACCTACAGTAGATATATGGTAGATGCTAGTTATAAACTATTTTGTGGAATAAGTATCTGTCTTAGGCTATGTTCACACGGGGGAATTTCGGCGTGCATTTCGCTACATATTTGCACTCTAACACGGGCGAGATGCACGGCAAAATTACGGTAATTCATTGTTCTCATAGAGAACAATGAATTACGCCTCCTCTCCCCACTCGTACAATACGATCGTATTGTACGCGCGGGGAGATAAGTCAATTACTTGTGGCGAATACACAACGCAAGTAATGAATGCTAATGGGGCCTGCGGGCTGCTGGCCCCCCTTTGCGCCTGAGTACGCGCATATTAGCGCGTGCTCCTGAAAGACACGATGTACTGCTGCGCGGACGGTACTGAACATAGCCTAAGGGCTTGTTCACACGGAGTATACACTCCGTGTTACAAGCGCTTTAGGGATCCGTCTTGGGGTCCGCTCTGTCGGTCCCCAAGACGGATCTACACAATTAGCAGCGAGATTCTCACTGCTCGCTGTGCTGAACACGGAGCGGCGTTCACATGAGAGAAGACAGCTGCGTGTTTCAATAGCGCAGCTGCGCTCCGTGTTCAGCACAGCGAGCAGTGAGAATCTCGCTGCTAATTGTTAGATCCATTTTGGGGACCGACAGAGCGGACCCCAAGACGGATCCCTAAAGCGCTTATAACATGGAGTGAAAACTCCGTGTGAACAAGCCCTAACACGCAGAACTTTTCACAAATAAACAAGAATTGTATGGACCAAAATGTCTTACTAATTTAAAGCACAATGAAATCTGTCTAGGTCTAAAACTCACTTTGTGGCCCATAGCAACCAATCAGAGCGCCCCTTTCATTTCATATAGTGCTCTGGAAAAATGAAAGCGGTGCTGTGATTGGTTGCTAAGGGCAACAAAGTGAAGTTTAGACCTAGACTGTTTTCACACGTGGCCCAATGTGTCACGAGAAAACAGTATCTGAATCACATGGATAGGTAAAAGTATCAAAAAGTTATTCTCACATAAAGTGACAAATGTCAGATTTAAAAAAGAGGGTTTTGTCAGAGAGGACAAAACTGGGGGTTAAAGGAGTAATCTATTCTATTAAAAAATACTGTCAGCAGATCAGAGGGGGGCTAGAATAGAAAAAAAAAACCTCCCCTTTTTTCAGTGCCACTGCCACTTCCATTGTTCCCCGCTGATGATGTCATGATGATCAGTCATGTGATACTGTACGCCAATCACCTGCCTCCGTGATCACATGCCGGTCATACAGAAAGAGACTACGGAGTCTATTGAATGGCTGCAGATTCATGTGAATGATGAACTTGACAACACTAGCGGGAAGCAGCAGAATCAGCAGCAGTGCTGGAATAAAACAAGCTGGGAAGCTGATTTTTTTGTTTATCTTAGTCACGCCCCAACCTTCTGAGAGGTTTTTAATAGAATGGACAACCCCTTTAAATAAATATCTGCTAAACCACCAGAGTTTATCGTTATCTACCAATGATTTAATGTGTATGTGGACATCCACCTCCTCCCCTATTGGAGATAATCCTCTGCCAGAGCAATGTGGCCATGGTTTATCTTCTTTTACCATTGAAATAAACATGCATGCTTGGTTGGGTGTATAAAAAATTAAGAAATCAGTACAAAGATTAGTTTTCAACATGAGGGGACAGTTAAATGAAGACTTTTTCTCAATACATTGGTCAATAAATGTAACTTTAGTCAAAAGATAAGAGGGCTTTTTATGAACTCTTAAGTGCACACAGGTTTCTGTGGTTACCTGCATACCAGATGGATGTCTGTTATCTGATTAGCTGAGAGCAGGGAGTGATGTCAATATGCTGACTGACTGAGATCAAAGAAAACTAATTATATCAAACAAGATTAGCTTCACTAAACAAAAGGTACATGTTCTGTGACCACTGAAATCTCCTGTACTGTCAGAGTAAGGGCTCCCTAGAACTTGTATACGCTAATCACTGCTGTAGAACCACCCACAGACTAAGGAGATGGAGTACGTATATCATAACTATAGCGTGCATTCATTACCATCTGTGTTCCAGTCTTCAGCATATCATTATGTATATCAATATTCCCTTTTCCTGAGCCAGTATGTATAGGACATTTGTCATGTCCTCATCTGACCTTGATTCTGTCCACCATCTTGCCTCATGTGTCATGATCACTGG
This sequence comes from Phyllomedusa bahiana, assembly GCA_025379985.1. Taxonomy (NCBI): domain Eukaryota; kingdom Metazoa; phylum Chordata; class Amphibia; order Anura; family Hylidae; genus Phyllomedusa; species Phyllomedusa bahiana. The sequence goes on along the minus strand of JAODAL010004466.1, from coordinate 114,609 downwards.
TTCCACCCACTGTCCTATGTGTCTGACATAAAATACTTAAGACATAGGCATGTCTTGGACAGTTTATTAGTCCTTGTCTCCATATATAAAAATATACCCTCTTTGCATTTGTATCCCCCTTCATTATACTAAAATAGCTGGTATGTACTTAGTAAAATGTGAAGCCTACATAATAAACCCTTTGTCCTGAACCATGTACCTAAATATTGTAACATTCCAAACATATCATATTTAACTGGAGTATAGGTATGTTGAAATGGCTGTCAGACCAACAAAGTGTTCAGCCAACAGCTATTGCATGTGTATTGCATGTGTATGGCTGAATATAAATCACCACAAATAAATCACATAAATCATCTAGGTTTAGTTCAAACAGTAGGGTGCCCAGTTATTTAAAGGAGTAGTCCACTTTTTATTGTTTTTATTTATTATGTATATAATAGGAAGTTATACCATTTTTTTAATATACATGTAATAAAATTTTTGCTCCTGTACCTTTTTTTATAGTAATGCATTACAACCCCATCTAGAAAAAAAGAAAATAGTATAGACCACATTCTGGTCCATACTAATGGCTCCCATGGACTAAACATGACACCAGTCATGTGACCTCCTGGCAATCAGCTAGTAACAGGGTCATATAACATTTATGGGGTAAGTGAATATAAATAATGGTGGTCATATGACCTGTGTGGTGGTCACATGATAAGACGCTGCTGGAGGTAGTTATACTGGAGAAGTTCGGTTCCTCCATACACTACTGTTACCTGAATACCACGGGTCACATGATCTCTGTGGTGATCACATGACTGCTTCATTGACACAGCCAATAGAAGCAATTACAATGGACAGGAATGTGGACTGTACCTTTTTTCTAGATAGGGGCTTACTTCATTGGTATAGGAGTCAAATTTTTAATACATGTATGTTAGAAATTATTAGCGACAAGCATACATTTTGGCATTTACAGGCCAAATTTCATGCGCAGAAAAAAGCGGGTATACAGCGGGTCATGAATCAGGCGCATTTGAAAGTTGTATACCTGTTCCAACTGTGATGCGCCCAGAAAGCCATAGTGAAGCTATAAATATGTAGCTTCACTACGGTTCTAGTGCGCCCCGCCTCCCGTGGCACGCGGGAGATCTGAAAGTGTATGAACAGGGCTTCACCTGATATCAGGCTGAAAAGACGCCAGATATTTGGCGTAGCCCCATTTATTCATGTAGCCCTGTATGTTTCCTATTATATACATAATGCATAAAAACTATTTAAAGTGGACAACCCCTTTAATAAGAAATCTAAAATGTGGCCAATTAATAGCCAGCTTAATGCAGCCTTAGGGGCTGTTTACACTGCAATGGACAAATACCGGTCGGTTTATGAGAGCGGTATTGGTCTGGTTTGTGTGCCGTCCCCATGAGAAAACCGGACGGAAGAATGTGCATGTAGAATGTTTTTCGGGTGGCCAGCGGTTTTAAAGAATGCCGGGCGGAAAACCCGTGCAGTGGGGACTTCTGCACGGGTTTTCCAAAGAAGACCATTGTGTTAGTTTGCAGACGGTTTTTCAGATGGTTTGCAAAACCGCAAACCATCTGAAAAAACGGCCACAAACCCTTGCCGTGGGGACATGCCCTTTGGGTTGATTCACACTGTGAACCTTCCCTTCACTGGCTGTGTACGTTTAATAGTAGGTATACACAGAGCAATTTTTGCACAGTCACATTGCAACTTTGACTGCTCAGTTCATTCCTATCCTAAATACTTGTCAGCCGGTTTTCAAATGTATATTGCATGTCCATATCTTGAAGCATAGTATACCTGTGACTATGTTTGCTCTGTTTTTGACCATGCACGCTTTTAGTGTTCTACTATATTATGTCCATAAAGAAAGCATGTAATAACAATACTAAATAAAGACCCGAATATACCGACAGGATGTGACCAGAAATTACCACCAAATAGTGACTGAATAATACCACTACACTATTACTAAATAAGGATCAGTATATAAAAAAACAATATTACCGTTATACAATTACTATATTGTGGTGGATACCAGTTACACACAGGCTCTACAGACTGTGTATTCCTACCATACAGTGACCATATAGTCAGGGCTGTATCAATAGGTCATGCTGCCCTAGGCACTAAACCCGAATACGCCCCCATTAACCATTTGCATTACCACGCCCTTTTCATATCATGACACACCCCTTAACAAAAGCCACGCCCACTACAACCATGTAACTCCTGTAGAAGAAAGCTAAAGGGCTCCCTTTAGATATTAGGTAGCCAGGGCCCCCCTTTAGATATTAGGTAACCAGGGCCCCCTTTAGATATTTGGTGTCAGGGCCCCCCTTTAGATGTTAGGTAGTCAGGCCCCTCCTTTAGATGTTAGGTAGTCAGGGCCCTTCTTTAGATGTTAGGTAGTCAGGGCCCTCCTTTAGATGTTAGGTAGTCAGGGCCCTCCTTTAGATATTAGGTATCAGGGCCCCCTTTAGATGTTAGGTAGTCAGGGCCCCCTTTAGATGTTAGGTAGCCAGGGCCCCCTTTAAGTATTAGGTAGCAGAGCCCCCTTTAAGTATTATGTAGCACGGCCCCCTTTAAGTATTAGGTAGCAGGGCTCCCTTTAAGTATTAGGTAGCCAGGGCCCTCTTTAAATATTAGGTAGCAGGGCCTCCTTTAAATATTAGGTAGCAAGGCCCCCTTTAAGTATTAGGTAGCCAGGGCCCCCTTTAAGTATTAAGTAGCCAGGGCCCCCTTTAAGTATTAGGTAGCCAGGGCCCCCTTTAAGTATTAGGTAGCCAGGGCCCCCCCACCATGCCGAATGCCCTCCCCCCACCCATTCCTAATACATGATCTTCAGGGGATGCAAGGGATGGAGTTTTAGTACTGTGATAGTTTTTTTTATAGTTTTATCTATGTTAGTGTTTCCATGAGTCCAACATAATCCAGCGGGGAAACCTGTAAAATACAAAAACAATCATCAAAAGGCGGGCAAGGTCGCAGGTACATAGCCCCAGCTAATCAGATAGGTAGTCAGACAGGGCCACAGGTAGGTAGGTAGAGGCTTCAGGTAGGTATGTAGGCAGGTTCCCAAGTAGGTAGGGAGACAGGGACATAGGTAGATAGGTAAACAGGCAAGGCCCAGGGAGGGAGGTAGGTAGGACCCATTTAAGTAGGTAGACCCCAGTTAGATAAGTTGGTAGGCCCTAGGTATGTAGGAACCAGGTAGGTAAGTAGGTAAGCCCTAGGTATTTAGTTGGGTAGGCCCCAGGTAGCTAAGTAGATATGCTCCAGGTAGGTAAATTGGTAGGCCCCAGGCAGGTAGGTAGGTGCCATGTAGGTAGGTTGTGGAGACTATTGTGGAGTATACGGTGAGCTGATACATTTTGTTTATTTATCTTGGTAGGTTGGTATGCCTTAGGTAGATAGGCCCCTTGGTAGGCAGGTAGGTAGGTAGGCAGTAGGTAGGCTCAGTTAGGTAGGTAGGCCCCAGTTAGGTAGATAGACAGGCCCCAGGTAGGTAAATAGGCCCCATTTAGATAGGTAGATAAGCCCCAGGTAGATAAGTATGCCCCTGGTAGGTTGGTAGATAGGCCACAGATAGATAATTAGGCCCCTAGTAGGTCGGAAGATAGGACCAAGGTAGATAAGTAGGCCACAGATAGGTCGCTATATAGGCCCCAGGTAAATCAGTAAGCCCCAGGTAGTTTGGTAGATTTGACCCAGGTAGATATGTAGGCCCCAGTTAGGTCAGCAGATATGCCCCAGGTAGATAAATAGGCCCAAGGTAGGTCGGCAGATGTGCCCCAGGTAGATAAGCAGGCTCCAGTTAGGACAGTAGGGCCCCATTAGTAAAAAAAAATAAAATAAAATAAATATACTCACCTCTCCTATTCCCCGACATGTGGTTTTCCGGCTTTTCCATGTTCGGCATAAGCAGCGCAACGTGGCGTCATCATGCCACCTACATCAGCACTAGCAGCTGATGTTTGGTAGGTCTAAGGCCTATGACCTTACTCTTACTAGGCTGGATAGTGGGGCAGGGCACCAATTGTGTCCAGAGGATGCACAAACAGTCAATTAGACCGTGCAGCCTTTGAATGCTCGGGACAGAGGGCATTCTGAGGCAGGATGTGTCGGCTGGACCCCCTGTGGTGGCTATGGCTGCTATGGTGGGTAGTTCCACCACTGCTGCCCAGAGATCGTACAACTTTTTATGCATGTTCGCATAGCTCTCAAGCATCCCTCTCTTGAATCCTTATTTTTGAACCAAGGCCTCCTGTCCTCTGTTTGCTCCATAAATGTCCTTCTTTTTAAATTTATAAATAAACTTTCATCAGTAAACTTATTATATTGCCCTGAAAAAGCATCATTTTGGTTCCTTGGTGCATATTGGGCTACCATTTTGATGTTATTTAATAATTTGTTGCAGTTTGGACCATAAAAATGTCTATATTTGGACAATTGTGTATGAATAAATGAAAAATGGCTGAAATGTATAAATCTACATTAAAAAGAGATTTTTTTTCTTACGATGAACCACAAGTGTCCCTCTGATCATCCTAAAAGTTGGGAGGTGTGTATTTAATTGTTATCTCTGTAATCTCTTTACACCTTTCTATCATATCTTTGTAGTGTCATGTTTTAAGTTGATCACATCCTTGATTACACTGTATGTCTTCCTGTGGTTTGCATGTGTAACGAATCCTTTGCCTTTAGAATGTGACTATTTGTATATTAAACAGACCCCTGGAATCTGGAGAAACAGCGAAACATTCACACCTACACAGTAAATGAGTATCTCAGGCCCATTCACACAGTGCTTTCAGATTAGTTTATCACCTAGTATTGTTTTATTTCCCCCAGTAATGCTATTTCTATGTGCTATCAGTTATTGGAGGAGGTGTTTACACTTTGCAGGTGTATGATATGCAGGTTTTAGAGATAAACATAGTCTTGATTATTATATGCTCAGTGAGACTAGAATAGACCCATGTCCTGAGAACTGTGCACAGACCAGACAATGGCATGTCTCACAGTCTAATGTGCTTCGGAAATACAAGGCGAAAGAAACACGTCATTGCAACTGAAAGATATTATCTTGGAAGCCATATGGGTTCTGTGAAAAAGCTTTATTCTTTGTAATATGTGATCACTCCACGTGGGCCAAGGAAAATATACATGGCTTCATGGAGATGCCAAAAAAGGATTCATAATCATTATTAAAAAAGCAAATAACCTGCCCAAACCAAGAGGCTGAGACAAAAGGCGGAACAATCTCAGACCCAAAAGTCCATATCCAGGAAAACTGTGACCCACAAATGCTCCCGGTATCCCGGAGATGCTGGTGCTCCTGGTGAGAGGTTCCTCCTTTTGTTCCATTGCTTTGTTTAGTTCTGAGCTTTGAGTTATTTTTGTGAGTCCTATGTGTGATTTACAAGCCTCAGTAAGGAGGGCAGCTTTTCTTTCTCTCAGGATTGATACAGTCTAATGTGACAGTGTATACTCAAGCACATAGTTCATTGCTAATATACTACTGAAGACTCTTGAGAAGCAGCATTGTGTTTCCAAAGCAAATATAATTAGCATATAATATGTATTGTATACATGCTAAGGGAATTATCTAATCTCCAGGTGAAATGCAATTTAGGGTAACCTATAGTTCCATATAGGGAGCCATGTCAGACTGTAGAGAGCCCAAGTATATTGTTGACTGACATGATTGACAAGACATTTCTTTTTATCACAATCACTACTTTATCTCACAAATCTCCAGAGTTGAGACCCTACAGGATCTACAAATGTGTCAAACCTTAAGACTATATCTACACAACACAGGTTTTTGGTTGGATTTTTGGTGGATTCAGAATTCTGAATCTGCTGACAATCTGACTGTAACCTGTGCCTTATAAACAGCAATAAAAATCGGTGCTGTAGTCTAAACAGTACGGATTTTTTTGGCCAGTTTTGAAATCTGACGGATTCCGGCGGATTTTCGAACCTGCCAGATCTTCTGCCGGATTGCCGGCGGATTTCTGTACATTCAATGTATGGGTCCGACAGCAAATTCCAAAACTGACTATGATTTTTAGGGCAAACCTGCGGAAAAAAACGCGGTGCAGTGAAGTTAAGCTACCGCCGGATTTTGGACGGTTTTTTAACTTACCTGTGTAGACATAGCCTAAGGCTACATCCAGGCAACAAAGGACAAAATACTTTGCGGACTCTGAATCCTAAAACCATTTTTTGGTGCATATTTTTATTGGATTTTGACATAAATTTTGGATTCAGTTTTTCAATCATTTTTGCATCATAGAGCACTGTTGAGTTTTAAGACGTGGATCTGTGCCAAAAAACACACACAAAGCTTTCTGGTCATTTTTTCATGCCATCCAATTAACTTCAATAGTAAATTTTTCCACCATTTCCCCAGTGAAATATATCGGAAGAATATAAATGTTCTACGTTTTTTGAAAAAATTGCGGTTTTGATATCTGACCTCAGTTGTGTGGACTACAACGCAGATTTTCAATTGAGCTTTGTGAGAATGGTTTACAGTCGGATTTTGGGATCCACCAGTAGAGTTGATTCTTGGATCTCACTAGTGGAGTTGAATCTTGAGGCTTGCCAGTGGAGTTGATTCTTGGGGCTCATTCTGCAGCTATTGTACAGGACTGCACATACCTCTTGCTGTCTGTCTCCTTTCTCTGCCTTTCTATCTGAATAGCAGTCCCAGGCCAGCATGCCCAGGGACCTACCAGAGGCTTCCCCTGCTCCCCTGTGGTCTAGTCCAAGCCTGAGTAGAAGTAAATTTAACTAGTTCCTGACTGGGCTGTTTACCTCCTTACTGACCATGCACATTTTCTATTTTCATAGTGCTTGCAGGATAGAACACTATAATGATTGTTTGCGCTTGGTTATTTGAAAATTTTTCACCTTTTTTCTGTGATACATTAGGCTTTATTTTTATGTACTTTTTACATTAGTTTCTTTTAATTAAATGAGACAAAATAGTAAATGAAGTCTGTTTTTTTTAATTATTTATTTACTTTTTAACATCAAAACTGGTACTAAAATAAGTTTAGTAATTGTGTTGATTTTTTGTCATGGACTACGTAAAGTTTTTGTTGTTGTTGGAGGTGGGGCCTAAAGTTTCGGTTTGGGCTGATAGTGGTTTTCTTTAATAAAATTTTGTTTTTTGCACTATTTCTGGCCATTATATAACTTATATATTTTTGTTTTGGCAAAATGTTTGTTTCAGCTTACCCCTTGCGCTCCTGCAGTGTCCAATATATCGTGGATGCACGGACCAAACCGTCAACTCTGTCCGGCGATCAACATGTAGTTTTTCAAAGAGAAGTCCAACATCCAAAATGAATGATGTCTGTGCGGCTTGCCTTAAAAATATATGCTTTATTTCTCATTTAAAACAAAAGGACTTGCATCCATTCCATATAGTCCATAATTAGGTAAACAGGTGATAGAACACAGTCCTTAAAAACAGGGTTCACACTTTAGTATGGTCTTAGGCAAAAAAGACCTTATTTTTTTTTTAACCAGATTTTTTCTCTGCAAGTTCTATCTCTAATTCTAGTTATCCATAAGCTTGTGGGTGAAGACTTATTTGGGCGCGCATCTCGCTCGTATTAGAGCGCACATACGACGCAAAATGCGTGCCGGAATTAAAACTATAGAACCCCCTGGCATCATGGCTTCTGTTTTTAAATGACCCATGATGGTAAGATGCTTAAAGTAGTTTTACTATGAAGTAAAACTGACGTGGGAAGCTTGCAAATTAAATAATAAACATTTTCACCATTAATCATTATTAAATTATTATAAAAAATTCTGTAGCATTTTTGTTTTAGCTGCTCTCTTAGTTATCCATAGTGTACAGCTCATCTCCAGGGGATATGACCAGTGACTAGAGCTCCTCAGTTCTGGCCGCACATGCTCAGATATCACCTCACCTACTGTACTGTCAGTCTGTTTCCTGCTTAGTAATCACACACACTCACTGCTGAGCAAATGTTCAATGTTCAGGTGCTGTCATTCTACTCCTGTCCTCTGTACTAAGTAATTAGTCAAACAGTGCAAATAAATGAAAGGAATAAAGAAAAAAAATCCACATTTGATCATTTGATTCCATGTTTGAACCTAGGACTCCTATTCTGGGAGGCTGAAGTGCTAACCACTCACAGCTCTTAACAGAAACAGATTTTTGTTTGACTAGAGTGAGCACACTGTGAGGAAAGGCATGGTAATGTCAAGCCTGCTGGGTCACGTGATATGCAGTTCAAACACATGCAGTTCATACATGCCCTCTTTTGAACACACTGAGAGCTGAGGCATGACAAGCCAGGCATGAAATGCCTTCGTGGTAAAACTCCTTTAATGGAGTTGTCCACCTGTATAAAAATCATACCAGCAGCTCCTGAGGCCCCAGTAAAAGAACAAAATCTTACACCCACCTTCTTCCAGTCTCTGATTCCAACGCCGCAGTTTCCCGCTCTTCTGTTTTTATTCTTGACTTCTGAACTGACACCTTCCTGCTGCAATCACTGATTGGCTGCAGCGGTCACATGTCTTTACTTACATCATGGTTCGGAGCAATTCACTACTGAACGGTGATGTAAATTAGAGGAATGTGACCACTGAAGCCATCAGCAGCTGCAGTGGTGACATCCACGATCAGAAGTGACAGAATAAACCGGGAGTCGGAGGAAAGGGAGTATAACAGTTTTTTTTTTTATTTTAATTGGGAGATGCTGGTATATTGTTTATAGGGGGTGGACAACTCCATTAACTGCTTATTCTGCCAGTCAGAATTAGGACGCCAGTAGGAACGGTGCTTTAGATAGTGGAGCTGCCTATCATGCTAGGACTCCACGCACCCACGTGGATGAGGAACAGGACATGGATATCTCTGAATATCTGGGTGTTTATATGGCAGGATGCTAAGGTTGACTTCTTATTTGTTTAGTGTCTTATTCAGGGCTGAAGTTGGCTTCTTATTCACCAGTGTCTTATTTACAAAAAAGATAGTTTTGTATTTTAATGGTTTGTTTTAACTGAATAATAAATCACATTACAGTGAAATGCCCAGAGGTGAATACAATTGAAAAAATCCTGAAAAAAACAGATAGGCACAAAATGGGCAAAAAAATTCTGCACCCAGGACTGTGATTTAAAGAATCAAATAACTTTATTTAACCCTTTGTAAACTGCAATCAAATCAGTAAAAAGGGCTGCCCAGTTTAATGCCAATTTTTATGCCCAGAACCAATTAGGATCAGGATAGACTGAACTGAATGTGACACAGGGCATCCATATTGGTGTGTTGGCAGTGTGAGATCAATGGCGCGAGGTCATTTAACCCTTTGAGAACACCAGTTACTTACTGAAATCAGTAAAAAAGGACCACCTGCCCAGTTTAATGCCAATTTTTATGCCCAGAACCAATTTGGACCAGAATAGACTGAACTGAATGTGATACGAGGCATCCATATTGGTGTGTTGGCAGTGTGAGATCATTAGCTCAAAGACATTTAACACTTTAAAAACACCAGTTACTTATTCAAGTCAGTAAAAAAGAGCCCATCTCCTCAGTTTAATAGTAATTCTTATGCCCAGAACCAATTAGGGTCAGGACAGATTGAAATGAATGTGACACAGGGCATCTATATTGGTGTGTTGGCAGTGTGAGATCAGTGGCCTGAAGTCATTTAACCCTTTGCGAACACCAGTTACTTACTGTGATCAGTAAAAAAAGACCACCTGCCCAGTTTAATGCCAATTTTTATGCCCAGAACCAATTTGGACCAGGATAGACTGAACTGAATGTGACACAAGGCATCCATATTGGTGTATAGACAGTGTGAGATCAGTAGCTCAAAGCCATTTAACCCTTTAAAAACACCAGTTACTTATTCAGATCAGTAAAAAAAGGGCCCATCTACTCAGTTTAATATGGATTTTTATACCCAGAACCAATTAGGGTCAGGATAGATTGAACTGAATGTGACACTAGGCATCCATATTGGTGTGTTGGCAGTGTGAGATCAATGGCGCGAGGTCATTTAACCCTTTGAGAACACCAGTTACTTACTGAAATCAGTAAAAAAGGACCAACTGCCCAGTTTAATGCCAATTTTTATGCCCAGAACCAATTTGGACCAGAATAGACTGAACTGAATGTGATACGAGGCATCCATATTGGTGTGTTGGCAGTGTGAGATCAGTAGCTCACAGCCATGTTAACTCTTTAAAAACACAGTTACTTATTCTAAGTCAGTAAAAAAGAGCCCATCTCCTCAGTTTAATACTAATTCTTATGCCCAGAACCAATTAGGGTCAGGACAGATTGAAATGAATGTGACACAGGGCATCTATATTGGTGTGTTGGCAGTGTGAGATCAGTGGCCTGAAGTCATTTAACCCTTTGCGAACACCAGTTACTTACTGTGATCATAAAAAAAGACCACCTGCCCAGTTTAATGCCATTTTTATGCCAGAACCAATTTGGACCAGGATAGACTGAACTGAAATGTAACACAAGGCATCCATATTGGTGTATATGGACAGTTGAGATCAGTAGCTCAAAGCCATTTAACCCTTTAAAAACACCAGTTACTTATTCAGATCAGTAAAAAAGGGCCCAATCTACTCAGTTTAATATGGATTTTTATACCCAGAAACCAATTAGGGTCAGGATAGATTGAAATGAATGAGACACAAGGGCATCCATATTGGTGTTTGGCAGTGTGAGATCAATGGCGCAGAGGTCATTTAACCCTTTGAAAACAACAGTTACTTACTGAAATCAGTAAAAAAGGACCAACTGCCCAGTTTAATGCCAATTTTTATGCCCAGAACCAATTTGGACCAGAATAGACTGAACTGAATGTGATACGAGGCATCCATATTGGTGTGTTGGCAGTGTGAGATCAGTAGCTCACAGCCATTTAACACTTTAAAAAACACCAGTTACTTATTCAAGTCAGTAAAAAGAGCCATCTCATCAGTTTTAATACTAATTCTTATGCCCACTGAACCAATTAGGGTCAGGACAGATTGAAATGAATGTGAACCAACAGACCATACTATATATGTGATGGTGTTGGACCATGTGAGATCAGTGGCCTGAAGATCATTTAACCTTTGCGAACACCAGTTACTTACTGTAGATCAGTAAAAAAGGACCACTGCCATTTTAATGCCAATTTTTATGCCCAGAACCAATTTGGACCAGGATAGACTGAACTGAATGTGACACAAGGCATCCATATTGGTGTATAGACAGTTTGAGATCAGTAGCTCAAAGCCATTTAACCCTTTAAAAACACCAGTTACTTATTCAGATCAGTAAAAAAGTGCCCATCTCCTCAGTTTAATACGGATTTTTATACCCAGAACCAATTAGGGTCAGGATAGATTGAAATGAATGAGACACACGGCATCCATATTGGTGTGTTGGCAGTGTGAGATCGGTGGTCTGAGGTCATTTAACCCTTGAGAACACCAGTTACTTACTGAGATCAGTAAAAAAGGTCCATCTGCCCAGTTTAATGCCAATTTTTATGCCCAGAACCAATTAGGGTCAGGATAGATTGAAATGAATGTGACACAAGGCATCCATATTGGTGTTTTGGCAGTGTGAGTTATGTGGTGCAAAGTCATGTAACCCTTTGAGAACATCAGTTACTTACTGAAATCAGTAAAAAATGACTTCCTGCCCAGTTTAATGCCAATTTTTATGCCCAGAACCAATTTGGACTAGGGTAGACTGAACTGAATGTGACACAAGGCATCCATATTGGTGTGTTGGCAGTGTGAGATCAGTTGCCGAAGTCATTTAACCCTTTGAAAATACCAGGTACTTATTCAGATCAATAAAAAGGGACCATCTGCCCAGTTTAATGCCTATTGTTATGCCAAGAACTATTTTGGTCCAGGCTGGACTAAATTAAATTAACACGGGGTATCCCTATTGGTGTATTGGCAGTTTTCAATCAGTGGCCCAAGTCATTTAACCCTTTGAAAACACCAGTTACTTATTCAAATCAGTAAACAGGGTCAATCTGCCCAGTTTAATACCTGTTTTTATGCCAAGAACCATTTTGGTCCAGGCTGAACTAAATTAAATTAACATGGGGTATCCCTATTGGTGTATTGACAGTGTGCAATCAATGGCCCAAAGTCATTTAACCCTTTGAAAACACCAGTTATTTCTTCAAATCAGTAAAAAAGGGACCATCTGCCCAGTTTAATGCCAGTTTTTGTACCCAGAACCTCCTTGAGCCAGGCTGAACAGAACTGAATTTGATGTGGGGCATCCCTATTGATGTTCTGGCAGTGTGAGATCAGTGACCTAAAGTCCTTTAATTCTGTAAATCCTACTCCCGGGTGCCCCCCTCTGATTTCCATTTTGTGCCAATTATTTTTGTTTTTGAGGATCATTTCAGCTGTCTTTACCTCCGGGCACCTCACTGTAATGTAATTATCCCGATAAGTTCTCCTCATAAATAAACCATTAAAAAAACCAAACTATTTTTACTGAATAAGAAACTGGTGAATAAGCAACCAACTTCAGCACCGTCCTCACGCCTGTAATTCATTATTCAGATCAGTTCTCCTTATTAATGAACCATTTAAAAAAACTCAATTATTTTTGCTTGTGAATTAAAAAAAAAACTTCAGCCATGAATAAGAAACTGAAGGGAGAAGAAGGCAGCTTCAGCATTGTGTTAGGATTCATATGTGTGCGAAGCCGGGGGTGGGGTCTGCAGAGGAAATAAAAGGGCTGACAGGCAGCTGGGGACACAAACAGAGCTGAGGACAGCGGGGAGGACACAAGCTGCAGGAGTAAGGAGCAAGAAGGGAGAAGGACGGAATACACAAAGCTGCTCATATCACCCACATACATGGTGGCAGAGCTCCGGCGTCAGCACCCCAGGGCCCCGCACTAGGATGACACAGCTCTGAGACAACCAAGACACCTGATCAAGCACCGACATGCTGAGGACACCTTGACGGAAGCGACCAGGAGCTGGTGAGGAGTGGGGCACATTACCTGGGGCTTCTATATAGGATTCTGCATCCCTCGTCATAGGGCACCAGAGCTTCTATGTGTCATATATTAACAAATGGATGTATACTATGTCCATTAGTTGTACCTTTACATAGTAGATACTACATATATCTACCCTTAGGTCCGCTGGTGCTCCTCATGATGTTTACAGTCTTAGGCTATTAGAGGAAGCAAAGTTAATCTGGTTACCTAGGGATCTAGTGCTGCTCACCTTACTGCTGATTGATTCATGGCAGCGATATGGATCTCGGTGACAATTTTAAAGGGATGTGTCATAGAGTTTGCCTACAGACCTCTGCTTGCATTTATATATAGCCTTATCTCCTTCCCTCATCCTACACTGGTACATGTATCCGCTACTATTGGTACTTTCCATACCCTACTCTATATTATCTTCCTTCCTACCAACCATTATGATTCCTTATGAATAAGGTCTATTTCTGACCGAAACATCAAGGAAGCGATCACATTACCCTATACACCATTTTATTTTGTATGGAATGTAACATACTGGACCATATACACTATATCAATTCCTGACAAACACTGGATTGTATACACACATGTAAACAATTTTCTCACGATAAATAATTTTTGAAGCATTATTGAGTGCTGTGGATTTGTAATTTTATATGTTTGGGGTTGCAAGTACCCTTTCCCCTAGCACCACTACCTCCTACCAGGTGCTGATCATTCTTTACTATAGTATGGATGGCAGAATTCCCAACGTGAAATAAGAGGTACTCTGTTTTATGCTTTGGAGTATACCACCTGGTGGTTTGCTGATTTTTACAATATAGTGGCCATTCTATTACCCTTAACAATTGCTCCATTTAACAATGTCCCAGCAGTCACCTATATCCAAGCACTTCTAGTGTTAATACAGCTGGAGAGGCTCTGTGTAACCATTCATGAGACATGCTGCATTGTGACTTGTTATAGTGACTGGGCAGTGTGAAAGGTCACCTCGGACATATGGAAACCCTGGAATGCTGCTGGGTGTCCACTCTGCAATTGTATATGTTTGGGCAAAAGACACAATTATCTACCATGTTCATTTGGAAGACCTCTCATTATTATTGAAGTGAATGCAAGGGTAGCAGTCCTCTTGGTGGGTTGGCAGTTGTTGTCTGTGGCCCAAAGTCATTTAACCCTTTAAAAAAGACCAGCTACTTATTGAAATGAGTAGAAAGTGACTGCCAACTTTAATGCCAGCTGTTATAACTTGAACCAGTTTGTGCCAGGATAAACTAATCTGAGTTGGTTGTAGGATTTCCCTGTTGGTGTGTTTGCAGTGAGAGATCAGTGACCCAAAGCCTTTAACCCTTTAAAAACACCAGTTACTTATTCTATATAGTGAGAAATGTCCATCTTGCCAGTTTTTAGATAAAGAACCAATGTGTGCCAGGATAAACTAATCTTACTTGGATGGAGGACATATCTGTTCGTGTGTTGGCAGTAAAAGATAAGTGGCCCAAGTACTTTTAAACCTTTAAAAAACAGCAGTTACTTATTGTGTATAGTGAAAATGCTCATCTGACCATTTTAATGCCAGTTTTTATATCCAGAACCAGTTTGTGCCAGGACAATCTAATCTTAGTTTGACTTACCTGTTCAGTTGTTGGCAGTGACTGATTAGTAGCCCAAAGACTTTTAACACTTTAAAAACACCAGTTACCTACTCATCTCAGTAAAAAATACATATCTGCCCTCTTTAATACCAGTTTTTTATACCCAGAACCAGTTTGTGCCAGGATAAACTAAACTGAATTGAATACAGGCAGTGTCAGACTGAGGTGCCTAGGGCTCAACAGTGGAATTTCATTCTGTGCCCCACCAGTGGATTTGATTCTGGTGCCCCACCAGTGGAGTTGGTTCTGGTGCCCACCAGTGGAGTTGGTTCTGTTGCCCACCAGTTGATTTGTTTCTGCGCCACACGAGTGTTTTTGATTGTGGTGCGCCAACTGTGGAGTTGGGTCTGGTGCCCACCAGTGGAGTTGGTTCTGGTGCCCACCAGTGGAGTTGGTTCTGGTGCCCACCTGTGGAGTTGGTTCTGGTGCCCACCAGTGGAGTTGATTCTGGTTCCCACGAGTGGAGTTGGTTCTGGAGACCACAAGTGGAGTTGGTTCTGGAGACCACAAGTGGAGTTGGTTCTGGTTCCCACCAGTGGAGTTGATTCTGTGCCCCACCAGTGGAGTTGATTCTGGGGACTCATCCTACAGTTACTGTACTTGTCTCTTATACTCTCTCTAGACTTTTGCCACTTTTTCTCTGCCCTTCTGCCTCTCCTGTGTATATGCAGTATAAAAGGAACTTTAGGTCTGCCATGTTCAGGAGCCCACCTGGGGTTTCCTCTGTTCTTCTGTGGGCCAGTTCGAGTCTGGATGTAGGACAACCCTGTTGGGGTGTTGGTCGTCAGAGATCAGTGACCCACAGTCATTTAACCCTTTAAAACACCAGTTACCTATTCAGTCCAGTAAAAAAAATGCCCATCTGTCCAGTTTATTGCCAATTTTAATGGCCAAAATCACTTGAAAGGCTAAAGTTACACTCACCTTCCCTCTGTCCCTGGTTCCAGTGGTGCGTCTCCCCAGTCTTCGGTTGACACACCGTCACTTCCAGACGGGGACGTCACTACTGCTGCCACTGGCTGCAGTGGTCACGTGACTCCAACTTATATCACTGTTAAAAAGTGAACAGCTCCAAAAAGTGACAACAGCTAGGAGTACGTGACCGCTGCAGCCAATCAGTGGCAACAGTGTCCCCATTCAGAAGTGACGGCATGTCAACAGAAGACTAGAGAATCGGGGACCAGGGGAACTTCTAAAAAAAAAATTATTTTACTTGTGACCCAGGAGCTACTTAAGTTACGTTTTAATAAGGTGGACAACCCCTTTAAGCCAAGATGGATATGGGCATCCCTATTGGTGTGTTGTCAGTGAGAGATCAGTGGCCTAAAGACTTTCAACACTTTAAAAGCGCCAGTTACTTATTACATTCAGTAAAAAGTACCCATGTGCCCACTAATATCACCAGTTGTAGTCTCTGTAAATGTATTGTTATTGGCAACAAACCCAGTTCATGTGGAGAACCTCTTATATTGAATGCAAAAGTAAAATTGCTCCTGGGCTCCGGTGTCCAAGGGGATCCAAACGCTCCTCTGTCACATAAGACACTATTATAAATAGCGCATGGTTAGTGGGGAGCTGTTACAGATTTGGCTTTGGGGCCCAGGAGCCAAGTCACCCCTCTGGACTATCCATACTGTACAGATATTCTAAACAAAAATGCAAAGAAAGCTGCAATAAAAACTCAGGCTTGGTTTTAATAAAAGAAATGTAATAATATATATGTCAACATTTCAAAAGTGAAGATATATGGAGAATATTTGAGATAAATATTGAAATAGGGAGAAGATATTTTTCTCCACACAGCAGGCTTAGGGTCTCCCTGGGTGAAGTACAAACTAAGATATAACACATTTTAATACAATGTAAGATACTTATCTGAATATAAAAACTTTTACATATACAACCTTTGTATTAATACATACACAGTTAAATCACATTATTATGACTAGCAGCTAGTATTCAGAGTAAACATCGTGTGCAGCACAGACTGCAGATAGACGGACTGAGAGTGACTCAGTAAGATCCTGGTAGGTTGTCACAGGTATCTGGAGCCCATGCTGACTGCATCCCACAGCTGCTGGAGGATGCGCGGGGGAGGATCCACAAAGAGAACACAACCACCGAGGTAGTCTCACAGATACTGAACTGAGGTGAAGTCTGGGAAATTAAGCCAGGGTAGTATTTGGAAGTCTTCCAACCAATGTAGGACATTTCTAGTCGTGTGACAAGCCATGTGTAAGAGTGTATGTGATCTGCAAGGATGGATTTATATCCAAATTGGTTGAGAGCAGGCGTGGACAGGCCCACTGGGGATGGTGGGCCCCTCAGCTGCTTTTTAGGGAGAAAGGCAGAGAAATAGAAGGGGCAGAAAGCAAGAGACAGAGTCAAAGAGTCATGTGCAGTCATGTACATTAGTTGTAGGGTGGGTCCCAAGAATTAACTCCATTGGTGGTCCCCAGGCACCCCGGTTTGACGCTGGTTGAGAGTTCCTTCCACATGGATAAGTAGCCCAGGAAAAGTCACAAAAACATTCCCCAGACCATAATGCTGCAACCACCAACTGGTATTCTTCCAGCAATGGTTGCTGCCTCACACCTCAACGTCCATCCATTAAATGAAGGAGGAACCATTGTTTTAGACAGACGTCTTATAGCCCCCTGGTTCATTTTGGTTATGAGCTGGCCCACTTTCGCACCTTCATAACCAATGTTCAACTCTCACATCAATGGAACATGGTGCTCTGCAGCTTCTATGTCATTTATTGACAATGGTGTCATTTATCTGCTATGGATACACTTTCACCACCGCAGAACATGAACAATTCACAAACTACCCAAAAGCCAATAATCATCTCTTTTTGGAAATCTGATAAATCGCCCCTTTTACCCATGACAGTAACTAGGGATATGTGCAGACAGCCTATCACACACCTCATATACCCGCCAAGCCAGCTCATGACACGTAATTTACTTCATGAGCTAAAAGCTGCCGACTGTGAGTGTGTGTAGAGAGAGACTGATGAATGCAGGCAGTTCCCGGGTTATGTATAAGACAGGGACAGGTTTGTATGTAAGTCAGAACAGGTATGTTTATTAAATGTAACTCCAGCAAAAAAGTTTTTTTTTTGTTTTGAATAGTGCAGGGAAGGGTTTTTACATTTGTTTTGCTCTATGTGCCCCTGTTAAGAAGATTTCACCTCATGTGCTGCTATGGAATGCTGGGACTTGTCGTTCCACAGCTACTATCTGCTGTGGAAGATGGAACTACATGTGCCAGCATGCCCCATATGTCTCCGTTTGTAACTAGGGGACAGATATAAGTCAGAACGGTGTAAGTCGGGAACTGCCCGTATATAAATAAATAACGTTAATATAGTTGTATCCAAGTCTCCTATTCAATTACTGAACATTACAAAATAGTAGTATTCTTGAGGTATACAGTATATAATAATAATAATAATATTGCACTGTATCTCAATATTTCACATTTTTTTTCTCGTCACAGTTCAACTTCAGCTTGTCAGTGTCTTGTAATTATGAGTAGTTAGCTGATAAGTGTCTGTAGTACAGAGTGCCTGTGGCCAGGCCAAAAGATACAAAAGGGTCAGTCCCAGTCATTCAGCAAGATCTCAACCAGTTAGGGTACGTTCAGACATATGGATTCTACCGTTGGAAAACACGTCGGATGACAGAATATTTAATGGGGATTTTAAGTCCCATTCATGTCTATGAGGTTTTGGATCCATACGTGGAATAAGACGGAAGAATGAACATATTTTAAGTTTTTTTACTCTTAAAAACTGATCAAGAAAATACGCATTGTATGGACTGCAAAGCACAATTTCTATTGAGGTCCAACTTGAAATACACGCAGTCCTCAACTTACACCGTTCCAACTTACATCTGTCCCCTAGTTACAAACAGAGACTTATAGGGCATGCTGCACTTGTCGTTCTATGTTTCACAGCAGATAGTAGGTGTGGAATGACAAGTACCAGCATGCCACAGCAACACATGAGGCGAAAATAAGGTGAAAATCTTCTTAACAGCGGCACAGACCGCAAAACAAATGTAAAAACCCTTCTCTGCACTATCCAAAAATAAAAAAAACCTTTGTGCTGGAGTTACATTTAATAAATATACCTATCCTGATTACATACAAACCTACAGTCCCCATCCCGTTCGTAACCCGGGGACTGCCTGTACTCATCATGTGGACGGAGCTTTTAGGTTTTATCTTCGTTACATTTAATTATAGGTTTATATTCTGAATACAGATGCATAGAGTAAGTACTGTTCTTGCTAGTCTATAACTTGTATTTCCTTGTCTGATTCTTACAGTTTTTTTATGCACAGGTCTTGTGGGTACAGAACTATTCATTTCTAAAATACAGTTATTAATTTGCCAAACAAAATGGCAGAAGGTGCCCGACTACGAACTAGTGCGGAGAAGATCCCTGAAGAGCAGGCTCAAGATTCTGGCTCGGGTTCAAGTGCTGGAGGAGGAGGCGGTGGGGTGGCTCTTAAGAAGGAGATCGGGCTAGTCAGTGCCTGTGGCATTATAGTAGGTGAGTCTGATTTTAGGTATTTAGTGCAAATGTCATTGTTGATTTCTGGATTCAGCGTTCTTGATTGTGTAAGCAGGTCCCATTAGTTTCTCACGTTGCAATCTTCTATATATTGGTGATGGAATTCAAGACATTAGCAGCTATTCCATCACGTGTACTTCCAACAGGGTTCCAATAGGACATGACAGAACCAAATAGGCTAATGCTATAGTGTGAAAGCCCTATATAATTGTGAACATCAATTGGTCCATGTTATAAAATTTTCTTTCATTTCAATTCTTCTTGTTGTTGGAATAATGCTCCTGGCAATGGTGTAGGAAGAGTACGTCAATGTATTTAGTCATGCAGGGTACATTTATTTACAGCTTCCTATATGGTCTCGGAGAGGCTATACATTTCAGGGTATATTTACATGCAGCAGATTTGTCCCAGAAATGTCTACACCTGGCTTGCATAAAACAAAGGCTTATGGGAAAGAGCTGAAGAGCGGCATCTATTGGATCTGGAAATCCAAATTCATATGTATCTCAGAACAGTGTTGCATTGTGAAAAGGATTTAAGCCATACCAGATAAGTTCATCTACAGAAAGCAGTTTTGGGGTGTTTTCCCATCTTCAGTGTAGAGTAGAACTTACTGGCTGGCTGGGTGAGAGGCGAGTGTCGGTCCCCAAGACGGATCTAAACAATTAGCAGTGAGATTATCACTGCCGTCTATGCCGAACACGGAGCGCCGTTCACATGAGGGATCGCCGCTACGTGTTTCAAAAGCGCAGCTCAGGTCTGTCTTGGGGACCGACAGTGCGGACCCCAAGACGGATCCTAAAAGCGCTTGTAACACGGAGTGTGAACAAGCCCTAAGGCAATGGCTTTAAGAAATCTGATATCTTAGTATAAATGTGCCACGTGCCTTTTTGGTGCAAAATGGTATCCTTCTATGGTTATCATTCAGCACCAGAGGATCCTCTGATGGTTCCAAGCTTTTACATAATCATGTACACCTAATACTTTAGGGCCCCAGAGGTCTGGAAGAAGACAACTTCACTTAGAGCTGACTTTCAAACTAATCACTAAATATTATATTAAAGTCTGCATGTGCAAAGATTACTAGGCTTACAAAAAGAACTAAAAAGTTACTCTAATGGGTTTAAAGCAGGGGTGTAGCCAGGGCTGGCATCAGTCATCTATTAACTGTTTCAGGGCCCCATACAGCCAAATCAAATTGGGCTCCCACCCATTACTAGTTCCTATTTTTTAACATATCAGTGGGACCTTTATTGATTAGGGCCCCTGACAGAAGTACTGCCCTATTGGCACCCATTGGTGTAGCAATAGAGGATACAAAGGTAACAGCTGCAACTGGCCCCTGGAGCTTGGGAGGTAAAAAGGTACTTCTGCCACATAATAATACACCAGTATTGTAAATGGCGCATAGCAATTGGGGGCCTTTTTATAGATTTTGCGTTGGTGATCAGGAACTTTAAGTTACAGCTCTGGTCCAAGGATCTGCTGTCTTACACTGTTAGCATAAGTACAAGGGCATAGCTATAGGGAGTGCAGAGGAAGCAGTTGCTACTGGGCCATGAAGTCTCAGGTTGAAAATGGCCCCTCTTAGTTTGTGACGAATCCTATATCGGGAGCCTATAGTGTGAGCCATGGGCGTCTTTACAGCCATAGCAGCCATTACTACTGATATGGGGCTCAAGAGGTTTAGGGGCTTTGCTTAGATACAAACACATTGGGGCAGATTTATCAAGGCAGTTGAGCCAGAATTCTGGCTCAATTTGCGCCAAAAACAAGCTTTTCGCCACATTTACTATGTGTTTTAGACAATTTCAGACACTTCTGCGCCGCGTCCGACAAAGGGGTGTGGCTCCGTAAAAGTGGGCGTGGCTAAAATGTGACAAGAAATGTGCCAGGATGTGTGACCTAATTCTGGCGTAAAAGTAAGCCAACTTAAAGATGGTGCAAACTGAGACTAGACAGTTCTAACCTGCACCAGCTTTATCAACACTATGATAAATTTGGCGCATTTTAAGACTGTCTAGTCTAAGTTTACACCGTCTAAAAGTAAGACACTTTTGATAAATCTACCTCATTGTTCCTTTTGGTAGAGAACAAGTTGTTAGTGACTTTCTGCTCCTCAGCATTACTATTTAGGTTCCCTGATATATGGTAGTATTATTTATACCTTTAAATATTGCTATCTATGCTGCCATTTTAGTTTATTTTCATTAGGCGGTGGGGCCCCATCTCATTTTCCTATGGTCCCTATGAATTCTAGTTACACCTTTGCGTTAGTACATACCTATATCACAACATACATGGCCATTGTATGTATTAGAAGCAAAACAGGATAATAGGATCTGCTTCTTTGTAACTATCAAGGAGTATTTTAGCTACGCATCTGGTGGAGGGTTTAAGTGTCATAGGCTATGTCTGCACAGCACTGGTTTCTGGTCCGATTTTCGGTAGATTCAGTATTTAGAATCCGATGAAAATCTGTAACCAGTGCCCCATAAACCGCAATAGAAAATCCGTATTGTAGTCTACACAGCATCGATTTTCTTCTGCCTGATTTCCAAACCGCCGTGTTTTATTGTCTGTCAGATTCCCGTACAATGTACTGGGCCAGCGGCAAAACCGACTTAGTTTTTTTTGCACAAACCCATGCCAAAAACTGTGGTGCAGCGATATTAAAATGTCGTCTGATTTCCAATGGTATTTTAACATTAGCTACATAGACATAGTGCTTGCTATGTACTCTCTAAGGCTGATAAAATAATAATAATAATAATAATAATAATCTTTATTTCTATAGCGCCAACATATTCCGTAGCACTTTACAAATTCAAGGGTAAACATACAGTCATTACACATTAAAAGTACTTACAAATGAGACACAAGGTGTGAGGGCCCTGCTCGTGAGAGCTTACAATCTATTAGGGTGTATGGTGAAACATACGGTAAAAAGGGTGCCAAATTTACAATGGTCCGGCCATGTTTCATAAATAGGGGGTGGTTTACATGAAAAATGGATGAACCTGCCACCCAGACAGTACATCTATATACAGATAAGTGCCTGTGAGTGCCCAAGTGCAGGAGTGACAGTGTAGTGAAGCAGTTAGGGATCTTGGTGGGCCAGACCGAGAAGATGTTATTTTCAGGGCCCTCTTAAAACTGTGAGGGTTGCGAATGTGCCTGATCGCCCGCGGTAGCATATCCAGAGAATTGGTGCCGCACGTGTGAAATTTTGTAGCGGCATGGGAGGTTCGGATGATTGAGGAATGTAGTCTGATATCATTACAAGAGCGGAGAGCACGGGTAGGGCATAACAGAGACTAGGGAGGAGATGTAGGAGGAGCAGCGCTGTGGAGAGCTTTATGGGTGAGAGTGCTGAGTTTATACTGTATCCTGTACTGGATGGGCAACCAGTGCAGTGACTGACACAGGGTAGAGGCATCAGTATAGCGGCTGGAGAGAAAGACAAGCCTGGCTGCTGCATTCTGGACAGATTGGAGAGGGGAGAGTTTGCAAAATAGGTTTATTTTAACTGTCTGACAAATATAGAGACTACAGGAGACATATAGAGATTGACCACTTGAAAAAATAATATATACCTGGGAAGCGGTGGGCAAAAGAAGAAAAAAAAGAAACTTACCTACCTCTCCTCCACCGCTCCAGAGCTCCCTGGCAATCTGCTCCTCTTCTTAACCTACAACCAAGCTAAACTGATCCTCCTTAAAATAACTTTGCAATAGGAAAACCTGAATGTTATAAATTTCCATACTATAAAAGCCCCTTAATAACAAATGAGGGCTTCTGACATTGGAATATCATTATACCTTGTGTAATACAGACCATAAGTTATAACATTAACCATTTCTAGGGAACATATAGCTTGCACCTTGCCCCAGTCTCCTGTCCTTATCGGTGGGTGCAGATGAAGGGCAGAGGGGAAGGAAGCCACGTGTTGCTGACGACATGACTTTAAATTTTAGGAAACAGCTAATTCATTTGGCTGACTTTGCTTGTATGAATGACTGAGCAGACAGAAAGTAACCCTGCCACGTGCACAGCACAAAGTATAGAGGATCCTCTTATGTCATGTACAAAGGGCAGCTAGTCGTTGTCAGTGAACTTTTGCACAACACAAGGCACATTACCTGGTTAACCTAAATAGAAGTGATCTATAGTTTAATAATCTTTATATAAACTAAATGCAAAATATCTTACTTTAAGGTTAATGTTGAAGAGAATCTGTTGCCAATTTTTTTTGTTACTTATTAAATCAAGACCCTGACCCATATTCTTTTCTTCTTCGCCGTTTTTATTTTCAGATTGTAGATTTCTCAATTCAGTTGTCTATATAGGATTGTGGGGACAGCCTTCTTGTCTGCACTTCTTTAACAGCATTTAGAGAGATACTTTACAGCAGCTTCATGCACATAGGAGCCTTAAGACTGACTTTTCTAAGCATGTTCTGTGACCTGGGAAGAAGTCACTGTGCAGGGAGGGGAGATAGCGGAGCTATCTCCTATTGTGACTGGTGAATCCTGTGTTATCTATACACATTGGTGTCTCCTTTCAGTTTAACCCTGCTTGTACTAATGATGAGCAGACTGCTGAAAATCATTCTCTACAGAACAGGAAGTGTCAGACTATTATTAGGCCTAGTGGCCAAAGTGAAAACTGCAGGACTTAAGAATTAATAATATATATATATTATAAAAATAACCAAAAATTCATAGAAAATGTGTAACATAAAAACGTGACTTCAACAATAAGTCATTTTTTTTATGACATATTCCCTTTAATGAGGACATGGTAAAAACTCTCCTCTGAGACATACAATAACATACAATATGTGGCGGAATGCATGTACACCAGTATTTTGGCACATATTGGGCCACAATTCTCGTGGTTGCTAAGTACTTAGCACTGTGGCCTTGCAGTGCTGGGGTTCTGGGTTCAATTCTCACAAAGGACATCTGCAAGGAGTTCCTATGTTCTCTCCGTGTTTGCATTGGTTTCCTTTGGTTACTCCGGTTTCCCCCACACTTCAATAACATACAGATGGGTTAATCTGGATTTTAGACTGTGCGACCCAATGGGGACAAGGACCATGTGAATAATGACAATCTCTGTACAGCGTTGTGGAGGATAACAGCATTACAAGGGCATAACTAGAATTCATAGTGCCCCTTGATAAAATAAGATAGACCCTACCACCTAATGACAATAAACTAAAACAGCAGCACAAGCAGCAATAATAAAGACATAAGTAAGGGTGCGTCCCCACGGCACAGGACAAATACCGGTCGGTTTATCCGACCGGTATTTGTCCGGATTTTGTGTCATGCACACGGCCGCGGGGGACGGCTTTTCTCTGCGATGAGCGGAGAAAAGCCCTCCCCCTTCCCATTAACATGTTCATATTCCGTCCGAAAACCGGACGGAAGAATGAACATGTGCAATGTTTTTCGGACCGCCGACGGTTTAAAAACCTGCCAGGTAGAAAACCCGTACAGTGGGGACTGCTGCACGGGTTTTCCATAGCGGCCCGTGTAAAAGTTTGCGGCCGGTTTTTCGGCCACAAACCGGTGCCGTGGGGACATGGCCTAATACTGCCATATATCAGAGAACCCACATAGTAATGGTGAAAACCAGAAAGTCACAGAATACTTGTTCCCAACAGAAAGGAACAATGTTCTTGTACCTGAGTGGGGCCCCTCAATCTCTGGGCACCACAGCGGCCACTATGTCTGCTATGCTTAGAGGTCTGCTGATTTATCACTATAAAAATGCACAATATCAATAAGTGAAATAAATATTTTCGTAACATTTCTAGTGCTTTCTACTTGGTTAAACAGCAAATTTGGCAGAAAGCCACCTAGAGAAGTAAAATGAAAAGGCCTGAGACCTGATGGATGTCAGTGGCTGAGCTGATACTCTCATGAATATGTATCTCTATCACTCACTGAAGAGCTGACGGAACGTAATACCTAGGCTGACCTTTATTCAATAGCATGTACCTAGAATTTTCTTCCTGGCCTCCTTGTGTCTTTCTTTTTTCGTCCTGTTTTCATATCATTAGACAGAGTTGTTTATTTTCATTGACCTGGCCGGTGAAACATGTCTGCATCCTGCTGTGCATCGGATACCGTGTTAAAGATAGCAGCCTGTCATGTCCTGGGGCAGCGATCCTCCAGCAGTGTGTCAGGACTAATGTGTGTCACTATAAACAGCCTGGATGTCGCCGTACATTTGTGATGCAGCAGAAATTCTCGAAAACAGGAGCCAGCGTCGCGTGTCCGTATCTAGCGGACGTCTACTAGTTTCCAGAGTCTGTTCCAAAGTATGTAATGTAATTAGCACCCTAGGGGTATGTTCACATGGAGTTTAGCGCCGCACATTTTTGTGCACCGTAAATGCCATGCTTTGCAATCTGAAATTCCGGACTTGCAAGCTTGTAATTTCAAAGCGTAAATGCCACACAATGTAGCGAGGCAGATTTCTGCCTCCCATACATTTGTATTTTGTGGTGTCTGACATGTCACTTCTTTTTACGTGCGTACATTACGCACTGCAAATACAATTGTAAAATAAC
This sequence comes from Phyllomedusa bahiana, assembly GCA_025379985.1. Classification (NCBI taxonomy): domain Eukaryota; kingdom Metazoa; phylum Chordata; class Amphibia; order Anura; family Hylidae; genus Phyllomedusa; species Phyllomedusa bahiana. The sequence goes on along the minus strand of JAODAL010004466.1, from coordinate 88,708 downwards.
TGTTGCCTAAACTAGTATGTTGATTTTACTTATACAGTACTTGTTTCCCCCTCTGGCAGAACAGGCTGCAAACTACAAGATTTGAGCAATAAATGCTCTGAAACTACAGCATCTTACAGAATAAGGGACACAGCGCTGGAAACAGCAGGTCTGACACTAGCTTGTGCTGTCCTCAGCAAGGGGGGCATAAACTATGTGACAGGTTCCTTTTAAGCCCTAAAAGTGCCAAAGAAGAGCAATAATAGGAGGGATTCAGAGGAGGCACATGTGATTGTACTTTATCGGCTGTATACTACAAAGCACATTGAGGGTATGTTCATATGATGTATTGCGGTGCGTACTGTATGCGCTGCAATATGCCGCGTGCTTTAGAGGTAAATCTAAAACGCTCTATGCCAGCTCCCATAGCCTTTCACGGGAAGACATGACATGTATTGTACGCAGGGGAAACCTACAGGTAATCATAGCTCTCAATGAGAGCTATAATTAACTGCATTTGCTGTCCATACTGTAGCAGGGCATATTGCAGCGTAATTACGCCCCAAGATATGGAACGCAGATCCACTGTGTGGACATCCGTCTTGTAGACTGTGTCCTACTACCCGGCTCCATAGGGAGGCAGGTGAGATTCTGGGCATGGTAGACCAATTGACATAGTCCGAAGATGCTTTTTAGGGAGAAAGGCAGAGAAATAGATGCAAAAAGAGGCAGCGTGCAAGAGGTATGTGCAGTCATGTACAGTAGTAGGGTGGACCCCCAGCACCCATGCCAGACCCTGCCCACTACACACGCTTGGCATTCTCTTCCTCCAACTTTAGTCGGATCAATGCACTAGTATTCTGTATGGGATGCCAACTACGGCTCTGGATAGAATCTGCACATGAGTGTCCTATATCTAAAGCATTACTAGGTGGACGTGCACAGGCTCTTAGGGTACTTTACGTGCCACTATATGCCCGCAGCTTCAGATGCTCTCACTGACTTCACTCTCCCTGGCGCCTAAGAATTGAAAAGTCAGTTCTTTCCCTGGGCGTGTACTTTGGTCTGGGGGAAGACTAGAATACCATATTCTTGAACAGATTACTATTCTTGGTACTTCGAATTGAAGCGCAATTACGCGCCGAAGCATAGACTGAGAATATGTCATTTGAACATTAGTCAGGAAACAGCAGGGTGCACTATTGTAAGTTACTAATAGTGTTTTCTGTACACAACATCTTTTTTCAAGCACATCAAATCATGGAACGATCTATAGGAAAGGTACTTTTGATGGTGAGACAACCCGCCATCCACTCCATCCTTAATATCTGGGACTTTTGATTTGCTATATTCAAACATATTAGCAAGCATTACTTTAGAATTCACTGAACCTGTTCATAAATACACACCATTCATTACCCTACTACCATTTGTTCCTCATCTTAAAAGAAATCTGTCCAGCAATCATGTGATTGACACACGAACTTAGCGACTGGTGAGGCTTATGGATGTTAGTTGTCCTTTGGGACTGCAGGATTGCATGGAATTAAAATTCCCCTACAATGTCAGAATCAGAAGGCAGGCATTTAGAGCAGCTTCTGTTAAAGCCAAAGGCACATTCAGCTGTATAGCAGGGCTGATATGGGAGAGAATTTCATTATTTGAATGTGCTAGCTTGTAAAACAATCTGTTCCAATAAGGCTATGTTCACACGGTGTATTTGCGGGGCGTAATTACGCCCCGCAATTACGCCGTGTGACCGGGGGCGGGGGCGGGAGCGGGGACTGGCAGGGGGCCGGCACTTCGCCGGCCCATTGACGTGAATTACTAGCGGCGCTATTTGCCCTAGTAATTCACATGTCAATTATCTCCCGCCCGGCGGCTTCGCCGGCGGGGAGAGGAGACGAATCCATAGTTCTCTATGAGAACTGTGAATTACCGTAATGCATGGGACGTTTTCGGCCCGTAATTGGCGCACTTCGGCGCGTAATTACGGACCGAAATACGTCCCAAACTTAGCCGTGTGAACATAGCTTAAGAGGCATAAGGGTATGTTCACACCCAGCAGAAACGTAGAATCATCGAAGAATCCTCACATCAGTTTCTGCACCTAAAAGATTCCTTCTCTATATCTAAATACAAACCACATTCAAATAGATTTTTTTGCAAACATTTTCGTCTGAAAATTTTTTTGTAAGAAAAATTTTGTAAAATCTACCACATGTGAACCTATTCTAGGAGCATATCTTAATTAACTATAAATCATATGTATTTCAACTTAGGCTGTAACCCTTCATATATAAATTGACTGATGGGAATGTTGGTGCTATAGAAGTAATGAGTTATTATTGTTGGGCAGTAGGATGGCATTAGGGTGCTTTCACACACAGCGGTTTTGGTCCTTTTTTATTACTGTGAATTTCTGCAAAAAAAAGGTTTTTTTTTTTTTTTGCAGAAATTCATAAAAAAACGCACTGTGTGAAAGCACCCTTATATGTATTGCATAGAATGATACAAAGGTCTCAATTTAGACAGAACTACATCTTATCTTATTGATGAGACAATTGCTTGTCCACCCTCCCCCTTTATGGCATCACCCTCCTGGTTCCCCTTCCTTCTGCCATATGTCAGCAAACATGACAGCTTCTTTTTAGCATTTTTCATTATCTCTCCCTTCCCCCTGCCTTCCCTTGCTCTCATCCCCTTTGCTCCCATCCTCTATACCTCCCATAGATTGTAGTATCAACCCTACTCTCCTCTTTTTACTCTGAATAATAGATGAGTGGGTCACGTGATGGCTATTTTTAGAGGCCGGTGACGCTAGCACTGATGACGGTAGAGAGTAAATGTTGTCAGGAAGCTCTGTGTGGTATCTTATAATACATAGCTCCAGTAATGTATACGGTAACAGTACTGTTGTAGCATGTAATACACAAGTCAAGACAAGCCGGAATTTTGGTATGCAAGCTAACCCAATATTATCTTAGTATTACTGGTGCAGTAATGCTGAACCCAATAATTTGACTTCATTAATAAGCATTTCCTTCTGACATAAAGATCCTTTCTAGGATGAATGGTTAATAGCCAATATGTCACCATAGATTGCTGTAGAGATGCCATTCAGTATTCTCAGGCTCCTGAACAGCCAACTGCCTGTTATGCGGAGCTATGAGAATGAGGTTGTATTGCTATATTTAGTAACTACCAATAGAAGATTCACCATTCAGTCTTCAAGCAAACCTAGGCAAAAGCCCATGGGGTGCACTCTATTTTTATGGTGTGAATTACACCTCCACTTGCATCCCTGACTGTTGTATCTGAGCTGCTAATATTGGAGAACTGAAAGGCCGAGAAGTCTCCGGAGAGGATTCGAAGAGCATATTCTGATATCATGAAAACCACGTAGCACACAAGATTTGTATAATGCAGATGTATATCGCATAGAAGAAAGACTCACCCCTGTATACTGATTTTTAGTAGTGACATCATTCTGTCGTCTGATAACACAGTCAAAACACAAAATATGGTCAGCACATCCAAAATGATTTTTTAGAAAAATGAGTATAGGTGCGCGCAGCAAAAAGCAATGCACCTTGTTGCGATAGATGGGTTTTACAGTTTTGATTAAAAATGTACACTATGAATCTCAAATTTTCATTTATCTAAAGTAGCAAAAATACTTTTCAAAAAAATTCCTATGTTCCCTTTGACTGTTTTTTAGTGCTTGTAGAGTGCTGCTGATATTGTGTTGTGATAACACAGTCAAGTCACATTGTTATGACCGCCACTAATATCCATGGGCAACAGCTAGACTGGTTGGGAGTGACTCAATAAGGTCCTGGTAGGTTGTCACAGGTATCTGGAGCCGACTGCATCCCACAGCTGCTGGAGCGTGCGGGGGAAGGGGGTACAAAATTCCATCCGTCCCGGGAAAGCATCTATGGAAGTACATGATCTGCAAGGATGGATTCGTACTTCAACAGTGCCTTCCACATGGATGAGTGGACCAGAGAATGCTACAAAAACTTTCCCCAGACCATAACACTGCCACCACCAGCTTTTTTTCTTTCCTGTACTGGTTGTGGAGTGTTTGTTCCCTGATGTTTCTCACCTGACATGCCAATGTCCATCCATTTGATGAAGCAAAAAATTTGACTCATCGTAGAAGACAACCCTCTGCTAATCAGTGGAGTTAGCAGAGGTGCAGTGACCATATGTCTGCTTTATAGCAGTAGGGTTTGCTGAACTTTTGTTTAAGGGTGCGTTCCCACGGCAAGTGCCAAATATTTGCACTGTTTTGCGGCCGTCTCTACGGCCACGGGGGAGGGGGGGAGCTTTTTTCTGCGATGAGCAGAGAAAAGCCCTCCCCCTTCACATTCATGTGCAGGTACAATGTTTTGCGGGCGGACCGCGGGCGGCAAAACCGCCGGACGGAAAACCCGTGCATGTGGTCGACTGCTGCATGCATTTTCCATAAGCACCATTGTGCTAATTTTCGGGACCGGTTTATCAGGCGGTCTGCAAAACCGCAAACCGCTTGAAAAACTGGCCGAAAAACCTTGCAGTGGGGACATGCCCTTAGGGTAAGTTCACACGCCGTATTGCGGTGCGTACCTGTGTGTGTCGCAATATGCCTGCTGTTGAAAATCCGTGCTGACAAGCGGCCCGGCCTCTTATTACTTTCTGGGAAAACAAATGTAATAGGAGGCCGAGCTGTAGCGCTCTTAAAACAGCAAGCATATTGCGGCACAGGGAATGCAGCGGGTTATCGTAGCACTCGATATTACCGGATTTGTGGGGCGTACTTATAGCTGATTGTAGCGCAATTACGTGCCAGAGTATGGCCCGCAAATACGCCATGTGAACATACCCTGGTAGCCTCCTGGGCTATTTTGGCAGTGAGCTGCTCCACTATAGCACGGCGGTCCACCCTCCTTCCTAGCCGATGTGTACCTCTTACATCAATGACATCTGGGGCCACATGTATGAAAACTCTTTAGGTTTAAAACTCACTCTTTTGCCCATAGTAACCTATGGCAAAAAAGTGAGTTTTAGACCTAAACAGGTTCATACTTGTGGCCTCTGGTGTTCCACAGTTTCCACGCCGCTTATTCACAATGCTGCCATTTATCCACTCACAACACACTTTCTCCACAGCAGCATGTGAACAGTTCCCAAACTGCACAGCTTCAGGAATATGGTCACCCTGGGCAACAAAGCCAATAATCTTCCCTTTTTGTAACTCTGATAAATCACCCACTTACCCATGGATATGTGTGCAGACAGCCTATCACAAACCTTTCATACCCACCTAGCCAGCTCACGACCTGTGATTTCCTTCATAAACTACACCGACATCTAAATAAGAAACAGTTACCAAAATGTGACTGGACTGTGCAGAATTGTGATGCCAAGTGAATTACAGTATCAAGGCCAATAGAAGGTATGTAGTTTATAAAAAGCTTCCTTTACCATTCACATCTATGTAAAGGTTTCTGAGGTCTCCAGACCTGGAAATCTAAGATGTGGGGATAAATATTAAGTAAACATTTTTTACATGATTTACTGTTCTTAGTAACATCGAGGAACAGTACAGTCTGGCTTTCTCCAGCCTTGGATGGTTGATAACAGGGTACAACAGATCACACCCAATTGTACCGCCAATGCAGATAAGATCTAATGTACATATAGCGCTCTTTTATTGCAAAGATTATATTGTATGCTCAGTGGGTTATCACATTAGAAATGCTAGGACTTCTGCTCATTGCGGAAAATGTTTTCTCCCTCGGTGTTTGGACTTTCTGTGAATTTCCTTGGTAACTCCAAGGTATGAAGTCCATTCGAGAGTCCTGCAGGGTGCATGATCACCTGGCAGGTATAAGTTCCCCTTTCTTTACTAATTTCCAGGAGGGTAATAATTTAGAGATAGAAAAGAACAAAGGTTAACAAAAAGCAATATCAAGCAAATTTAAAGTACAACATTTTAATGCTAAGGGCAAAGTCGCTGGTTGTAATTCTTAACCGCTTCAGTGCTGATTGGGCCTGAACACTGCATATGGGAAAGTTAAGTGAAAAGAATATCATTTTGGTTCTCCAGTGACATTGTGAGCAAACAAAATTTTCCAAGATTTCCATAAATTGTTGGAACAGGATGCAATAGACATTATGGATTGTATCAAAATAGACTGATATGACAGATGACTGCAGAGGACGTGTCAATGGCCTATCTAGCCTTCCCATCTCACACAGTGATGGTATATCGATAGGATATAGGTGTGGGTCCTAACTCTGGGACTTGCACCTATCTTAAAAGTCTCCGTTCAGAAAAGAAAAGTAGGTCAAACTTGCGCACTGCTTTCCATTGTGGGAGTTCTGAGTACAGATAAATATATCACTCACATAGAAAATAATGGAGCAAAGTGTGTAAGTGCAACCGATTCTCCCTTCTGGATGGAGATTTTGGAAGGGCTGGTTCCCAAGATAGCTTGTTTCCAATTTCCATTTCTTGGACCCCCACCGATCACACATTGATGACATATTGTGTGGATAAGCCATCAATGTGTGAAATAGGAACACTCCTTTAAGGTGGCCAAACCTATGATATGCCTGTTGACAACAAAGCCAATTGTTATCTTTTTTAACTACCCTGTTAGCATGTACATTCACATCAGCAGAGCATGCATGTTTATGTAAAGATACAGATGAGTAAATTGCCGATTGCTAATTCAGGCAATCTTGTCTTATGGTTGCACAATATGAGTTGCGCCCTTATTACCTAATGACAGGAAAGTGAAACAACTGTATATATAGAATTAATTAAAGGCAATGATAATAGCACCATATATCATAGAACCCGCATAGTAGTGCTAGATAACCTGAAGCCACCATAATGTTCTTGCACCTGAGTGGACCCTTCTACTGGCTCTGGCTACTACTATAGTTAGGCCCATACTTATGCTACTGCTGATAAAGGGGTGTTCTCATCTCAGACATTTATGGTTTATGGATATGCCATAAACGTGTAATAAATGCAGGTCCCAAGGGTTTGCTGTATTCAAAACTTCCATAGAACTGAATGGAGAGTACTACGCAAGCACAATCTACTGTCTGTTATGCATTGAGACTTTCAGAGGTTTGTTTTCACCTCAGGAACCAGTGAATATCACACATTTATAGCACATCCCATTGTTATGGCATCAATGTCTGAGATGGGAAACCCTCTTTAAGGCACTATTCCGACTTACATCTGTCCCCTAGTTGCAAACCGCAACTTGCTGGCACTTGTAGTTCCATGTTCAACAGCCAATAGTATCTGTGGAACTACAAGTTCCAGCATGCCACAGCAGCACTTGGGGTGAAATTGAGGTGAAATCTTCTTAACAGGGGCACAGACAACAAAACAAATGTAAAAACCCTTCTCTGCACTATTCAAAACAAAAAACAAACCTTTGTGCTGGAGTTACATTTAATAAATATACCTGTTCTGACTTACATACAAATTCATCTTAAGAACAAACAGTCCCCATCCTGTTCGTAAACCAGAGACTGCCTGTACTTTGTTGATCCTGCAGGCTTGGCTGATTTTTAGCTAACATAATCAGTGTGAGCATAGAATTACTGAATAATTTAGCCTGACAATCATGGAGATTACTAAAATAATTGTCTTTATATTGTACCAACAATTAGGCAGCGATGTACGGTGCAGAGAGCAATAAACTAAGCCATTCTAACAAGAGTCTATAAGGAAGTGAGGGTGACACAAGAGGTAAAACTGTAGCCTGGTTTAGTATGTATAAAAGGACAATCAATTTCATCTAAATCTGTGTCATTTGACAGAAAATATTTCATCTGACAACTTGGTGATAGACATAAGGGGCCACATGTATAAAAACTGTCTAGATCTAAAATTCCCTTTGTTGCCCATAGCAACCAACAGAGCACCCCTCTCATTTTTCCAGAGCACTATATGATATGAGAGGGCGCTCTGATTGGTTGCCATGGGCAACAAAGAGAGTTTTAGACCTAGACAGTTTTCATACAAGATGCTTAAAGGGATGTTCCCATCATGGACTTTGATGGCTTATTGTTTGGATATGCCATCAAAGTCTGATAGGTGCAGGTCCTGCATCTGGGATCCGCACCTTTCTTGGGAATGGGCCCCTGAAAGTCTTGGCTCAGAATGGAGAATCAGTCACACTTGTGGGAACATGCATGAAAACTAAGACTTTCTTTATTGCCAAAGAAACCCAATCAGAATCCCATTTCATTTTTTCAGACACATATGGAATGAAAGGGGAGCTCTGATTGGTTGCTATGGGCAATAAAGAAAGTCTTAGACCTACAAAGTTTTCATATATGAGGCCCTTGGTGTTTTCGGCTGTACTCAGAATGCAGAGTTGTGTGCAGGCATGATTGCCTCTCCATTTTGAAGTGACACTTTCAGGACCCGTTCCCGAGAAAAGTGCAGTTCCCACAGGTGAGGCTCGCACTATCGGACCTTGGTGGCATATCATAAAGATATCCTATAAAAGTCCATAGTAGGAACATCCCTTTAATGGTGGCTTCCACGGATTTTAATGGGATCTGCACAAAGGCTACGTCCACACGACAAAGGATAAAATACTAGTCAGATTCCGAATCCTAAAACCACGTCGTATTTGAGGAGTATTTCACACAAGAAGCCAAGGATTTTTCACTCAGCTTTTGTTTATCCTTGCGCTTTTTGTTGCGTATTTCAGTCGGATTTTGACACGGTTTTCGGATTGTTTTTTCAATAGTTTTTGCATATCATAGAGTGTTATTGAGTTTTTGGACACCAAAAAACACGCACAAGGTTTTTGGTCATTTTTCATGCCATCCTATTGACTTCCATAGTATTTCGGCCGTTTTCCAAGTCAAATACAGCGGAAGATTGAGCACGTTCTGAGTTTTCTTTTTTAAAAACTGCAGTTTTGAAATCCAACCTCAGAAAATCCGATTTCTGTGGACTACAACACATATTTTCAATTGAGGTCTATGGGAAAATTTTACAGTCAGTTTTTTTCCAATTTTTTTTAAAACCCGGACTACACTTTGGTTTTCGGAGGGACCCAAAAGCAAAAGGAAGGCTTTATGTCATCTGAGAATACCAAAACCAAACCCTTTGGGGGTTTAAGTGTCTAGAATCCCTAATAAAAAATTTTGGGGGAGCTTTGGGGGAGGGTTTTGGTTTTTTGTTATGCCCACATGGGGTTTTAAAGGGGGGTTCACACGGTTCTGCAGCTGTGTGCAGACAAACCCCCTAACATACAGCAGAATACCTTTTTTTCCAGGGTAACTCTTTGCTTTCCCTTGGCCGCAGTTTTTTTGGTTCCGGCTACCGAACCACGTGACCCCCGACCTTGGTAGATGAGCTTTGTTCTAATGCTGTTAATTACTTTTTATTGATGCTTAATATTCCACTTGCATCAAGCTGTGTGATTTGTGTTAGCAATGTAAGAGTTATTATTTCATATTTGCAAGTAAGCTTTTTAAATTAAACTCTTATCAGTTGTGCTGATTTCTGCCTGTGATATTCCATAGCTGTATTATTGCATTGTACGGTGTTCAAAATCATTCTCTAAGGGGAGGGAGATGGGGCGATGTACCTTCGGCACTCTGTAAACTAATTATTGCCATCCATTCCTGAAGTTAAAGCCCATCATTTGGGAAAGCCAAAACCCCCAGACATCCAGTGGTTGTTTTCTTTCATCAAAAATTTCTAAGAAATTTTTCGGGAAAAAAGTTAAAATTTTTTCCCTTTAAATGTCAGATTATAGGGTTTTATTTAGGAAATTTATTAAAAGGGGGTTTTCTCACTTCATTAAAATTTAAACTTACCCCCAGTCCCGTTTTTCCCTTTGGGTTTCCCTTTTTTAATTCAGGGGTTTTGTTTATGGTTTTTACAAGACTGGGAGAGAAGCCCGGTCGACTATAGCAAAACCCTGCTAACAGGGCCCTTTTACGATAGATTAAACAGGTTTTGTAGCTGGAGTGACCTGAGGAAATGATGCAGCCCCCTAAAAAAAAAAGGGGGGAAACAGGAATAGGTTAGGGCCTGTTTTAAAGGAAAACCCTAATTTCAAAATGACTTGTTTTTGCAAGATCTTTAAAATAAAAAAAAAAATCCCTGTAGTGAGACAACCCCCTTTTAAAACTTTTTTTGAACAAAAGTGGGGGAGTCGCCAAAACCCAAAAACCCAATTCTACCAAGGAAAATTACTTTGTCTGCTCATTCCCCTTGCAGTTTGTCTACATCTACACTGCACTGGTTTACGGTTTTTAATTTTATCGGTTTTAGTAATTTTGAAAACTACAAAAAATTTTCCCACGTAAAAACATTCCCCAAAAACCTCAATAGGGAAAAACCGAAACTTTAAAATCTACACATGGGGTGGCATGATGAAATTTGGCGTGTAAACCCAAATTTTATGCCATTTTTAATAGCCTAGAAAAACGCCTAATTTTAAAGAAACCCCCTCTACAGTTTAGTCAAAATCAGACGAATTTTTAACGCAAAGATGAATTTTTGGCTCATATAAACCCCTTTTAAAGTGGTTTACCTGTTCCAGTAAGTAAAGCGCCTAAAAATGCCGTAGCGAAAAAATTTTAAATCTATAGTTCGCCCAGTTTTAATTTTAAAAAAAACTTTTTTTATATTGCGCCAACAAATTCCGCAACTTTACAATTTTAGAGAGTAAAAATACAGATAAAAAACAGAATTACCAGTGAAAAAATAATTTTCAATGAACACAAGCTGCGAGGGCCCCCGCTCGCAAAAGCTTAAAAATCCCATGAGGTTTAGTGCGTCCCGCCCAGCGGGGCCCTTTTTAAAAAGGGGCGAACCGGGGCTGCACCCCGATATCGGGGTGAAAAAAACACCAAAATATCTGCCTCAGCCCCATTTTTACATGCCGCCCAGGGTTTTCTGAGGTGGGGGTCAAAGCTGAAATTTTGTTAAAAAAAAAATTTAGAAATGTTCTATAACCCGTTTGAAAATGGCGGATTAAGTTAGGTTTAATAGGGGCCCGGGGAAAAAACTGACCGGAAATTTCCCATAAAAAGCGGGGAAAAAAAGCCCGAAAAAAAACCGTTTTGAAAAATTTTCTGGTCGGATTATACCCACCGGAATCCGATTTATATTTTTCTTTTGCTGTTTTGAAGGGGGAATGAGAGGATTTTGACAGTTCCCCTTACGGGCCAATATGGCATGAGGTTGTCAAAGGCGGGACACCCAGAATTTCATGAGTTTGAGGAAAGGGGGAAACCCCCCAAAGGGGAAGAAAAAATTTTTAAACCCATTATCTTTTCATGTTTTGCTGTTGTCATTCCCCACGGGGTTTTTAATTACTATACCCCGCCCAAGAAAACAATAGAACGATCTTTATATATTTTTACCTACTTTTTGTAATGAGATTTACATAAAAGATAGGTAGCAGCTGCAGTAAAGTGAGATTACTCTCCCTGCCATTCAGTGGTTTTATCTCTTTAGTATTCACAGCTAGAAAAATACAAAAATTTTATATTTTAATTTTTTTAATTTGCATAGGGTCCCATTTTTATAAAAAAAAAAAACTCCCAAAAAAATAAAAAAAAAAATTTTTTTTCCCAGGAATTTTTAAACAAAAAAAACCCCCTTTAAATAATGGAAATGTCCTTTAAAGGCTCTAGCTCATTTGGGTTCTTATTTTTCCCCCCTTAATTTTAGGGAGGGTCAAAGGGGTTTTTCCCAAAAATTGAGACAAGGGCATTAAAAGGGGTTTTTTCTAAACAAAAATTTGATTTTCTTACCTCATTTCCTGTTTTTTTGGTTTCACTTTGAATCCCAGGGGCGTGTTTATTGGCTTCTTTTTGGGATGCATAGAAGCCGGGTTTCTGTAGTTTATAGCGACCAGTGTGGCGCCTATCACGATAGATTAAACAAGTCTGTAGCTGTAGCAACCCTTTGGGGAAAGCTGTTTTGCAGCCATACAAGAGGGGATTTCTCAAAATTTTGGTAGGAAAAGGGTTAAATGGGAAATATAATTTTTCCCCCTTTAAGGTTGACTTTTTTTTGGGAAAGTTCTTTAAATTAAAAAAGCAACCCTTGTAGTGGGGAAAACCCCTTTTAAAGGGCCCGTATACTGTACCAACTTGGTTATTCAATCTGACCATATGTAGTGTACTACGGTTTTTGTTATTACGCTTTATTTCTGTAAATATCAGTCATCTATGGTTAATTGTGTTTTATTAGTTTTGCGGGTTAGAACATTTATTTTCATGTCTTTACAAAAGGGTTTGGGCATATTATGTCAGTTTTTTGTCTTTTTAAATTATTGTACTATTTAGGGGTTTTAGAGTTTTACTTAACAATAGATACAGAGTTTGGCTTCTCTCCGGCTTGGCAAATGCTGTTTTGTGCAGTTTATTGCTGTGGGCAATAGAATTATCTTCTCCTAATTATAAGAAAAGTACTAATGCCTTTTCCCTTTTACTTGTTTTAGAAAACGGGATTTTGGCCCCCAAAATTCATCCCCAATTTTAGGGGACAAAAGGGTAGTAATTTTTTTTTCCCTCTTGGAAAACATAAGGTCTTGATTTGTCTATTTCGGGGCTAAAAGGGAAAAAAGTATAAGTGGGTCAGCAGTGGGGTACTCCCTTTGTGTTTGTTTCCCTTCGGGTTTAAAATTACCAGTTTATGGGAAACCCATCTTTATATATACCTTAAGAAAAGAATAGCGCCTTGCTTGACTCCATTTCATGTTGAGGTGTTGCTATAGGGGGTCTTTAGGATGTAGTCACACCCAGGCTTTGGAATCTACAGAGGTGCAAAAGCCCATCTGCCACATAAGATTATGTCAATTTTGCACATGGCGGGGTTTTTTGGGCCCCCTTGTTACAGAGGGTTAAATTTTGGGGGTTAAAGGCCTTTAAAGAGGTTTTTCTCACTCCCAAGGATTGCTTTTAAGGGTTAAAAAATTCTTGTAAAAAAAATTTAATCAACCTTTGCAATATATGCCCATTAACAGTTTTCCTTTCCTTTTCCTGGATCCCCCCTTTTTGTACGGGCTGCATCAGCTCCTCAGGTCGCTATAGCTACAGACCTGTTCAATCTCTCCTGATAGACTGCCAGTGCTGGTCGCCATAGCTACAGACCTGCTCGATCTATCCTGATAGGTGACCAGCACTAGTCACTATAGCTACATACCTGGTGTACTCAGCAGATCACTGCAGGCCAGTATTAACCAGTAAAGCCAATAACCCCACCCCTGAATTAAAAAATTAAACCGAGAGAACAGGACTGAACGAAGATGAATCTATGTAGTGAGACAACCCCTTTAAGTTACTTCTCTGTTTCCATGTATTATGCACTAAATGCATAATAAACTCATTCCCGGCTATATCCGGAGATCCTAGCTCCAGTCATCTATGTATGTATTAGTAATGTCTAATGTGAGTTCAGTGGTAATAATTTGTTTGACAAATATGAATAGGAGAGAAGAGAACAAGAGATTTCCTAGCAGATCATTGCTCAGCATTGTACTTCTTTCCATAGTGCATCATGGTGCTATCTCTTCGCAAGGCAGCAACACACACTTGGCTGTCCAAAGAGTGTTAGCCATGTCCACACGGCGTATTTTGGCGCGTAATTACGCTGCAATACACCTAAAGTATCCCCCGCAAATATGGTAAAATTATAGCACTCATTGAGTGCTCTGATTTTTCCGACATATTCCACGGTACTGAGCACGGGAGAAAGAAATGAAATACCACTTCTGGCGCTTGTGTGCTGGAGAAAAGTGAAAGTCAACGAGAGCACTGTGGGAAGTACGCACCGTCCAACGTGTACTTTCAAACGGCTGGCATATAGTGCCGTGCACAGTACTTGCCGCTGTACGCCAGTGAAAAACCATGTGAACATACCCTGAGGCTGTGTTCACACGGCTTAACTGCGGGCCGTAATTTCGCCCCGCAATTACGCCGTGTGGACGGGGGCGGGGCGGGAGTGGGGGAGTGAGCAGGGGGGCCGGCACTTCACCGTCCCATAGACAATCACTGCTAACGGCGCGTATACGCCGCTAGAAAAGTGACATGTCAATTATCTCCCCGCCCCGACGGCTTCGCCGGGCGGGACGAGAGGGGACGGTAATCCATAGTTCTCTATGAGAACTGTGAATTACCGTAATGAATGGGCCGTTTTCGGCCGGTAATTGGCGCACTCTGGCGCGTAATTACGGACCGAAATACGACCCATTTTAAGCCGTGTGAACATGGCCTAAAAGCAAAGCTGATTCATCAAATCAGGCCACTTTCTTTCACAGCTCCATAGGCTCCACAGGTGTCCATTGTTAACACTCTTGATTGTGAATAGGGGCCAGCATTTACACTCTCACCAGTCTGTGACTATGCAGCCCTATTCTCATCAAGCTGTTATGTGTTCTGACACCCTTCTATCATAGCCAGCATGAACTTTTTCAGCATTTTGTTGCTGGTATACTGGTTGTCCTTTGGTGGATCACTTTAGATAGCTACTATCTATGGCATACCAAATCACCCTGCCATTTTGAAGATTTTCTGACCCTGTTGTCTATACTGGCATACTGGTTGTCCTTTGGTGGACCACTCTTGTATGGGCTGCATCAGCTCCTCAGATTGCTATAGCTACAGACCTGTTTGATCTCTCCTGACAGGCTGCCAGTGCTGGTTGCTATAGCTACAGACCTAGTGTACTCAGCATATCACTGCAGGCCAGTAGAAGCCAGTAAAGCCTATAAATGCCCCTGAATTCAAAAATGAAACAGAGAGAACAGGATATAAGATGAATCTATGTAGTGAGAAAAGCCCTTTAAGTTACTCTCCATGTTTCCATGTATTTTGCACTAATTGATTTCCTCAAAGTAGTCATGTCTTACTGAACTCATTCCCGGCCTTATCCGGAGATCCCTGCCATTTTGGAGATGTTCTGAGCCAGTTGTCTATACTGGTATACTGGTTGTCCTTCGGTGGATCACTTTGGATAGATACTATCCACGGCATGCCAAATCACCCTGCCATTTTGGAAATGTTCCGACCCAGTTGTCTAGCCATCATGGTTTGGCCCTTCACTTAGATCCTTTGATTGTTCTTCTTAAAATGTCCCACCTAAAGACAGGTGCCATTGCCATGAGATAATCAATGTTATGACTGGTTTTAAAGTTTATGACTGATCGATGTATATACATTATACATGTCTGGTATTATTCATCAATATATCAAGAAAGACTTTGAAACATTTTACCCAATTCTTCCATACTTGTTGCATGTAGTATTTTATGTTTCTGTAGGTATGATCTGGAAGCTTTAAGGATTATCCTCAGGTAGGTAAATTCAGTCTCATGATATCCCAAGCTGAAGGCAGTTAAGTCTTATCACAAGACTGTCTGGGTTTAGATCTTATAACATGCTGAACCTGTAATAGGATTTTGTGCTCCCTGGAAGCAGTGAGAAATCCTTTTAGTATTTTTTTTTTACTTTTCCATGACAAGTTATGTTAATGCCAATGTAACATTTTTTATATAATTTGGAAAATGTACGTCAGCAAATCTTAAATTGGTATTAGAAGGCAGCTAACCAGAAATAATGGTACATCAAGCTGAAAATGTACAAATCTCCAAGTACCTGTCTTATCCTATATGTCAAAAGACTGAAAACCCATAATAAGATTGTATGAGGAATCATGTATGGTAACCTAGCGAGGGGTGAAGTCCTCTAGGAGTATGTGTACTACTTGTACAGCCTAGGCAATAATGAACATATAAGTGTTATTCTACTAAGATGTCTAATGACTCGTCATTCAATTATAATTTCCTGTATAATCTTTTCCACTACACAAATTTCATTAAACCCAATAGTCTTTCATGTTGACCCCACTAATGCACAATGAAATTCTGTCTTGCAGGAAATATTATCGGCTCTGGGATATTTGTATCTCCAAAGGGAGTGCTGGAAAATGCTGGCTCAGTGGGTATGGCCCTCATTGTATGGATTGTGACCGGAGTGATCACTGCAGTGGGTGCCCTATGTTATGCAGAGCTTGGAGTCACAATACCCAAATCTGGGGGAGACTATTCGTATGTTAAGGACATATTTGGTGGACTAGCAGGGTAAGCGTTAGCATTTTAAAGAGTTGCCATTGCCTTATTGTAATTGCCAGTTCACAGTTTTAAGCCAATTTGTTCTATTTTACAGTTTCCTTCGGCTGTGGATTGCAGTTCTGGTAATTTATCCTACCAACCAGGCTGTGATTGCATTAACCTTCTCCAACTATGTACTCCAACCTCTGTTCCCAACGTGCTTCGCACCCGAGTCAGGACTCCGTCTGTTGGCGGCTGTCTGTCTATGTAAGTATACCAGTCAGTTCCTAATGATAATGTCAACCTAATGTGTTGTCTACAGATGTGCTATCTGTGGTCCTTAAACTACAAATTACAAATACACATAGGCAGATGGAAAAGCATAGATACACAGTGAATGAACATTTGTGCTAATAATTTCTAGTTTCTTTGTAGAAATAAACTAAGGATGGAAATCTAGTATTACAGTATTACAATCTAGACATATTTGGCAGAATTACATGTTAAAATGCGGCTCCAGTTGCGCAAAAAAAAAAACTAGCATAAATATGTGTTTTACATTTTTGAAAACTTTCTGCAAAAGGGACGTGGCTAAGTTACATAGTTACCTAGTTTGTGAGGCTGAAAAAAAACAGACGTCCATCCAGTTCAGACTATTGTTCTACAGTGTTGACCCGGAGGAAGGCAAAACCCCCCATGAGGTAGAAGCCAATTGTCCTCACTTTAGGGGAAAAATTCCTTCCTGACTCCAATCTGGCAATCGGAATAATCCCTGGATCAACGACCCTTCTCCAGAATCCTAGTCACTATAATTTATTATATTATTACACTCTAGAAATGCATCCAGATTCTTTCCGAACTCTGTTAGTGAATTCAACATGACAAGTTCCTCTGGCAGAGAGTTCCACAGTCTCACTGCTCTAACAGTAAATATTCACTTTATATGTTTATGTAGGAACCTTCTTTACTCTAGACATAGAGGATGCCCCCTTGTTCTAGATTTAATCCTGGATATAAATAGCTCTTGGGAGAGATCTCTATATTGACCTTTGATATGTTTCAACATATTTATTATGTCCCCCCGAAGCAGTCTTTTCTATAAACTAAATAACCCTAATCTTGCTAATCTTTCTGGGTATTGTAGTCCACCCAGTCCTTTTATTATTTTTGTTGCCCGCCTTTGTACCTGTTCAAGCTCTACAATGTCTTTCCTGTGCACTGGTGCCCAAAACTGTACACGATATTCCATGTGTTGTCTAGCCAGTGACTTGTATAATGGGAGAATAATGTTCTCATCATGTGCATCTATGCCCCTTTTAATACACCCCATAATCCTATTTGCTTTGGCAGCTGCTGCCTGACACTGGCTGCTACAGTTAAGTTTACTGTCCACCAGGATTCTCAAGTCCTTCTTCATGTCACTTTTTCCTAGCGTTTTTCCATTTAACATATAATCATGTAATGGATTTTTCCTCCCCATGTGCATAACCTTGCATTTATCTGTGTTAAACCTCATCTGCCATTTCTCTGCCCAGGCCTCCAACTTATCCAGATCCCTTTGAAATAAAACATTATCCTCTTTTGTGTTGATTACTATACAGAGCTTAGTATCATCTGCAAAGACTGATATTCTACTGTGCAATCTATGTGTAAGGTCATTAATAAATATATTAAAGAGAAGGGAATTGTAAGGGTATGTTCACACGGTGTATAGCGGCACATACTGTGCACAACTCTATATGCCTGGTTTTTAGAGGTACGCACTGGGCAGCGTGTACATCTAAATTGCTCTGGCCTGGCTTCCATTCTCTCGTTTTCACGCCGGCAAGAAGTGACATGTAATCGTAGCACTCAATGAGAGCTATGATCTACGGTATTTGCGTGCTGTACTTTGGGAGCATTGCAGCACAATTATGCCCTGAAGCACGGCCCGCCAATACGCCGTGTGAACATACCCTAAAATGCATCAGATCTCTAATTTATTTATTAAAGCACTATTCTTCTGGTGTGAGATATTGGAGCCAACCAAGAGATGATGTAAGAAATCACAGGAATGCACAATTTAGAACAGATACTTAAGACATATTAAAAGTATATGCCATGAATGTTTTACACAGAGGTCTCAAATGCTGGGCCCGCGGGTCCCATGCAGCCCCTGAGACTGTCATCTGCAGCTCACGGGTCACTGAAGTCCCCGAGACATCCCTGGTAATGCTGGGGTCTTGCTTTAATGGCATGGACTGGAGTTTACTCTGATCTTGACCATTCAGACCCTATAGTCAATAGCAACAGTGGCGTACAAGTTATTTGGCATTGGAATACCTAACAATGGCCTCTGGTCTGTCTGTGACATAAGCCTGCCAAGCCCTGCACAGAAGCATGGCTAGCCGGCTAACTGACAATCAGCATAATACATTGCAGTATAGTCTTATACTGCAGTATATTACAACAGTGATCAAGTGCTCACTCACTCCACTCACATTAGGACAAATAAGAAAAATGTTAAAAAAGGAAAAAAAAAACCAAAGTAAAAAAATATTCCACTCTTTCTTATTATAAATGGTTATCACACAAAAAAATAAAATTTGGCATCACTGCATGCATAACAACCTGGGCAATCATTTTGTATTATGTTAACTTCAAGTTTTTTCTCTGTGTGGTCCATTCACTCGGCCAAGCCTGAGACCCACGTCCTGGACTCTCACTCAACAGCAAAGGGTTCCCTTCACCCTTAATATACACTGCAGAGAGGGGGAGACCAAGCATGCATGTTTCTCTCTTCATTGAAAGTTATGGACAGAGCCAAATGCATAATCTCTCTAAGGCTCGTCCACACAAGGAGTATTTCAAGTTGTAATCCACGTGGATTACAACTTGAAATACTCCTCTAAAACAAAAAGTAAATCATCCCCATTGACATCAATAGAAAATACGCGTTGTAGTCCACTCAGCTTGAATTCTTAAGATTTAAAAAAAATAATATTTGAACAAGTATATTCTTCCATTGTATTCCATGTGCAGATCCGACTCCAAAACGACATACAAATGTTTTGGATGTGGCTCCGTGTCCATAACCCCATAGACATGAATGGGACTTGTTTTCTGACTGTAAAACCGCCGGAATCCACCAGAAAGAAAACTACCTAAAATCCACATGAAATACTTGTTGAAAACCGTGTCATGCAACGGCGGTTTACAATGGTAGAGTCCGACAAGTAAATTTTACTTGTCATCTGGACGTACCCTAACTTTTATATACCTTACTAAAGAGCTAAACAGTGATCAAGTGATCCCATTCTCTTGATATAGATGGGACCTACATGACTTATGGCTGCTCAGATGGCTACATAGTGCACTGTCCTTTATCTGCACTGTGTGCCAGTCCTGTCTTCCTTGTGAACAACCACACACAGAGACATGCATTTCTGTGTCCAGATGGGTATGGCATCGTGGGCCACATATTGCACTCCTGCTTTAAAATGTTCAAGCAAACTGTTTGGATTCAGTAGTAAAGAGCCCTTAAGATTAGACCATTATGGCTGTCAACCTTGTCTAGTGAGCCTTATACTTTAGTTAATAGAATGATATTAGTATAAGGCTACTTCAGGTTCATATGGAGTTGTGCGCTGCTGAAATTTTTTTGTGTGAACCAGGCAATCCTGAAGATTTTTGCACAGGAGTAGGGCAGTGGCAATCTGATAATACATTAGAGACAAGAATTACCATGTAGAACTCAAGGCCTGTAGGCCAAATCCGGCCTGCCACATCATTTTATGTAGTCCGCTAGAGCAGGGATGGACGAGGTCTGAGTGTAGAAGGACCACTCTTACCAGAGGATGCAGTCAGTACCAGCAAAGAGAACGATCACCATCTTGGATTCAAAGCTCTGGCCCGCACCTCCTCGCCACTCTCCTTAACAACTGTTACGGCTGGAGTAGTGGATCCTCTGGACCACCACAAATGATATAAGCCATACCAGGGAGCGGAGTCTAAGGGTCGCTGGTTTTCATCAGAGTCTGCCGCTAGGTAGGATGGTCTTGCTGCGGCAGGCAAACCCCCAGGTCACTACCCCTGGCGCGACTTACCAGTGGCAATGGCCAAGTAGATGCGTGGTACAAAGTAGTAAAGCAGGCTCGTAGTTGGGGACAGGCAGGAAGTTCAGGACAGGCGGCAAGGGTTTGTAGTCGAGGGACAGAGGCAACAAGGTATAACTGGAAACCACTTCAGGAAACTGCTTTCTCACAAGGCACTATTGATCTGGCAAGGAACTAAGGAAGGGGCAGGGTTAAATAGGGTCAGTGCCGGTAATACCTTAACACCAGTGCGCTGGCTCTTCAAATTTCACAGAGCCAGCATGCGCCCTAGGGAGTGGGAGCATGCACGCCGGCCAGCAGAGACACCGCAGGGAGCGTGGAGAGGTGAGTAGCTATGGCTGCGAGTCCGCCTGCGGCCCAACATGCGGGTTGCGGTGCCGCTCATAAACATAACAGCAGAGACACAGGTGCCCCCGCGACCTGGTGTGACAGTCGCGGTGGCACCCGTGACAACTTACAGCCTTACCAGGTGCCATAGCCACCCTCCAATGGCCCGTTGAGGGTAACCATAATACTGATGTGGCCCCGGGGAAAATGACTATGACACCCCTTATCTAGATGGTATACTCTGATTAATGGTTGAAAGCTTGTGTTTTTAGTCATGAAGCTGATGCACATGTAGAAATCATATGATCCTTGCGTTATCTCAGTTTACCTGCAGAACAGAAGTCAGAAGGCAGCTACATCATGTAATACCGCCATCACATAGGAGAGGGAGAAAATTCACACACTGACATAGTACATGCAATGTACAGTGTATAAGTAACCCTGGGTCTCCTCCTATTATGAAGCCATCCACTACCATCCAGACACTGTAATGAACTGATATCTTGTTATTCCACAATATATTTAGGTCGAGATGTAAGAAATGAAAATCTCCTTATCAAGCAGTGACTGGGTCTTGGTTCTGACCGCAGCTCTCGCCTCAGATAACATGGGGGATGGTTTGTTGTTTTGGACGGTGCTCTAGAAATGGTGCCTGGCTGCCGAGAGGAGTGGATCCTGCTTAAACTGGTTCCCTGGAAGCTGAAAACATAGAAGAAGGGGGGTGTGCATTATACAAGCACAGCTGGGCCTCAAATGTCATTATTCAGACAGGATGATTACTCAGGGCTGAGTCAGCAAGAAGGTAGAGAGAAAGGGAAGTGATAGGACAGATCCACTGTTTAGAAGGGTGAGACTAATGCCTGTTTGTGTGAGCCTGGAAAACAGCGAGAGCGTCTGTATTTTTAGTAGGGTCACGTGAGTTTATGTAGACTTTAGTTTAGCCTTTAGGCGAGCTCTGCCGCTGAAGTATCTGGGTGATAGCATGAGTATGGATCTCAGTCTGTGCATGTGCCTTGCTGTGCCCGCTTCTTCTGGCAGATGTGGCTTCTTGTTGTCCTTCAGCTCTCCTTGCTCCTCAGGGTCACTGATAATAACAGTGACGCATGAAACACATGAGGCGTCTATCAGACAATCCTCAAATATATGAGCCTTGAGACTTTAGGAGGGGCGGCTATAAATTTCTCTAGCAAATTTATTCAGCTGCTTTCTATGTAGATGTAGATTTAAAGGGCTTGTCTAGGTCATTCTTTTAAAATCGATTACTGCTGCTGGGGTAAAATATAAAAAAACTTACTCACTGTTGTCCTCACCTCCCTCTATGTTGGTCCTCTCCCCGAGTCTTCTGTTAGGAGCGCATCCACACGGCAGTGACAAAATACCGGTCGGGTTCTGTTTTAAATGTCCGGCTGGTAGTTTGTTGTCTTTTGCATGGTTTTGGGGGACGGTTCTGTTCGTGGTTTACAAATTGTCCCCCCATAACCATTGAATTACAAATCTCCTGCCCAAAAACCAAACGTAAGATTGTGCATGTTCAAAGTTTCTAGGGTTGCCGGTGGCTGAAATCCGCCAATAGACTACTGAACGGATTTTCTATTAAAGTCTATGAGGACAGTTTCTGGTTTGTTTTCAGACGGTTTCCAAATCCGCAAACCGTATGAAAATCCAACGAAAAAACCATGCTGTGTGGATGGGCCCATAAGATATGTTCACATGGGGTGTTGGATCAGTTTTGGATCTGAGAAATACATGCAAAAGCGCTTTGTAAATCGCATCCAAAACGCATCCAACGCACAGGCACGTTTGGCTGCAGCAGGATCGCACTCTATAGTTTTAAATAGGGCTCCTGCTGCGTCTTTCGGATCAAGAATTGACACGACAATTCTTTGAACAGATCAGAAAGATGCATCATAAAGACACATGTAAACACGCATCAGTGATCACCTGTCTGAACGCCGATGCGTGTTTTACATTGAAAGCAATGTAAATCACACTGCACATTGTTAGATGCGTGTTTGGGGCCGTTTAGGGTCCGAAACATGGATCCAAACAAGCATCTGAAAACGGATCCAAAAATCGAATACAACGCGTGTGAGCATATACCTACTCTTGCCACAGCTGCAGCCGCTGATTGGCTGCAGCGATTACTTTTGCCACTGCCTGACAGCACCACCCTGAAGTCTGAAAACCGACAAGCAATGCTCCCCCATAGACTTTTATAGAAACTCTATTCAGCAGTCTCCACTGAACGGATTTTCCGCCAAACAGTTTTTGACACCGCCGGCGTTCTGAAAAACTTGGAACATTTTCATTCCTCCGGCCAGTTTTCGGGCAGAACAGTAACATGTGGGTGCGAAGGAGGATAGATTGAATCCGCAAACTGCGGACAAAAGCCTTCCCCCAAAAAAGACAATACCAGTCGGAAAATCCGACCAGGATTTGGTCTTTGCCGTGTGAACGCACCATTATGGTGTCCTGTAAAAATGTTTATTTTTTTAACATGAAAGCCTGTGCCCGATGTAAACCACTTTACTGTATGTCTATACAATGGCATATGATGGAGTCTTCCATCGGAGATTTATAGCAGACAGTGTACAAAACATGTAAGTATGACGTAATGTTCCATCGTAGATTGAAGAGTGCCTTATGTGTTTGCATTCCTTACTTGTTTGCTTGGCCACAACTAAATGAATTGTCAGTGTGTTTTTCTAATAGACACGGGCTTAAAAATACTGCTAAAAAATGTCTATGTGGTAGAAGTGTCTGGTGTGGTGTTGACAATGGGTGATGTCTTGTTTTCGTTGCTGTTTTCAGCACAAGTAGTTAGATGTAATTAAAATGCTGAACAAACACGTTCAATAAATGGCAATAAATTCAGGGTCAAACTGGCCCACCAGTCTACCAGAGGATCCTCCAGTGGTCCCAAGCTCAGCCACAGTAATGAACCCCTAATATTTTAGGGACCCAAAGATCTAGCAGAAGTCAACAGCATTTGGATCTGGCAGGCCCTCAGAATAATTTTCTCTGGTGAGAAATAAGAATAAATTCCTCTGGTGGGCCCTCACAATAATTTACTCTGTTGGGCCCTCAGAATAATTTCCTCTGGTGGGCCCGCAGAATAATTTCTTCTGGTGGACCCTCAGAATAATTTCCTCTGGTGGGTTCGTAGTATAATTTTCTCTTGCTGGCCCTCAGAATAATGTTCTCTGGTGGGCCCTCAGAATAATTTCCTATGGTGGCCCTCAGAATAATTTCTTTCTCTTGGGCCCTTAGAATAACTTCATCTGGTGGCCCCTCAGAATAACTTCCTCTGGTGGGACCTTAGAATAATTTTCACTGGTGAACACTCTGAATAATTTTCTCTGGTGAGCCCTCAGAATAATGTTCTCGGTGTGCCCTCAGAATAATTTACTCTGGTGGCCCTCAAAATTATTTTCACTGGTGAACCCTCAGAATAATTTCAACTGGTGGTCCCTCAGAATAATTTCCACTGGTGGTCCCTCAGAATAATTTCCTCTGGTGGGCCCTCAGAATAATTGCATCTTGTTGGCCTTCAGAACACCTTACTCTGTTAAGCCCAAGGAGCTTCCTCCCAATACTAAATAAATATGCCTTTCCAAGCTTTCTCATGCATATAGACTTGCTTTGTTTTGAATGGAGATAGACCGCAGTGATTATACATCAAAGGGAAAAAACGTAGACTGTTACATACATCACATACACACACTAAAGGCAACATGTATGAACAGGGCTGCGCCAGTTATCTGGTGTCAAAAGCTGTCGTCGTAGCCCTGTTCTATACATGTATGAACAATCGCACTTTTAGTATGCCAAAGATTAGGGTCGTTCTGGGCGCGTGTTCACCACATTCATGGAATTGGACACATTTATGATTCTTTGACGCCAAATCTAGGCGCAGAACAGTTAGGGCATGTCCCCACGGCAAGAGTTTTCGGCCAGTTTTTCAGACGGTTTGCGGTTTTTCAGACCGCCTGAAAAACCGTCCGAAAATGAGCACAATTGTGCTCTATGGAAAACCCGTGCAGCAGTTCCCACTGCACGGGTTTTCCGTCGGGCGGCTTAGCCGCCACCGGTTCGGCGGCAAAACATTGAGTTGAGCACATTCTTCCGTCCGGTTTTCGGACAGAATCTGTGCTTCTCAATGGGAGGGAGGAGGGCTCTTCTCCGCTCATCGCAAGAAAAGCCGTCCCGTCCCCCCCCTTGCGGCCCTGGGGATGGGCGCAAAACAGGCAAACCGGCCGGTATTTGTCCTATGCCGTGGGGATGCGCCCTTAGAACAGCCAGACCAAGATAAAGGTGGTGCCTGAGCCTGACTTGTTGTTTTGGCACTAGACTGCGCCTGTATGTATGACCTGGAGAAGATCAGGTTCATACATTCTATACTACCTTAAAGCAATTTAGAACTGACCTGTCAGCTCCAGGATTCATACATGTCACCCAAAATGTTGCAGTGCATGTGTTCCAAATAAGCAAGTAAATCTGTGTTTATATATGGCTTCCATTTATAATGGTGGCCAGGTGCATTAACTCATTGCCATTAGTGTTGAGCGATTATTATCGACAAGTTGAAATCGGCACGGTTTTTATGTTGATCCGATTTTTTAGATCACGCGATAATGTAGTTTAAAATCTGCGCATAATCTATTAATATCGCGCCATTTCCAGTGCTTCCTGTCATTTTGTCGGCCAGCAAATCAGCTTAGAGAATAGAGCAGGGTGAGCTGGGTGTGCGACGTCATGACTGGGATGTGTATGGTTGTGATTGGCTGGAAAAATCACATGACCTCGTTTTACATAGAACAGCCCTTCCTGTTCATGATCAGTGTGTGTCTGTGTATCATAAGAGCAGGACGTGTGCTCGGTCTCTCTCAAAACAGCTCAGCGAAACTGTTCTATTTGTTCATACAGACAACTATGCTTTTAGCTGTGAACATTAGAATTTAGGTAGATTAGAGATTTTCAGTTTTTAGTTACTTAGGCTGAGAATTTTAAAGGGGCATCTAGCACTGTAGAGCCGCGGGGGTGGGGGGCTGCGGGTGAACACAGACTGACAGGCTGGCAGGCAGGCAGGCTTTTGAAAGGAGAGTGGATATTGTGCAGCCCAGACTGTGCTTTGACCCTGCATTGCAATGGGTTTTTATTAACAGTTTTTGGTGAAATATTACTTGTATGTTGTGCAGCCTGTACTTATATTGGGATACAGATCTTTTCTAGTAACTGCAGGTGTATTTGATACTCAACTTTTATTATCTGTACACGATTTAATTAGGTGTTTTTTTTACTTTGGTGCGGCCCAGTTTTGTTCAAAGATCCACTTTGTTCTTACAATAGGATACAGAACTTTTCTAGTCACCGCAGGTGTATTTATAGGTGCAAAAACCACGTTTTATTATCCGTACACAATTTTATTACGTGTTTTTCACTTTGGCGCAGTCCAGCTTTGTTCAAAGACCCATTTTTTACTTACAATAGGATACAGAAAAAAACCACCGTTTTATTAACCGTACACAATTTAATTAGGTTTAGTTCACTTTGGCGCAGGCCATTTTTGATAAAAGACCCATCTTGTACTGATATTACCATACAGAAATTTTCTAGTAATTGCAGGTGTATTTCATAGGTGCAAAAATCACCTATTATTATCCGTATACATTTCAAATAGGTGTTTTTTTAATTTGGTGCGGCCCAGTTTTGTTCATAGAGCCACCTTGCACTTAAATTTGAATATAGCAATTTTGTAGTCACAGTTCAACTAAAATGGTGGTTGAAAGACTCCTTTTTCTGGCACTTTTTTAATCTGGGGGTCATGCAGGTTTGGGGCTCATGCTGTGGCCCAGGACAGGTATAGTCAATGTCCAGTGAAACTAAAATGGTGGTTCAAAGACTCCTTTTTCCGGCACTTTTTAATCTGGGGTCATGCAGGTTTGAGGCTCATGCTGTGGCCCAGGACAGGGATAGTCTATGTCCAGTGAAACTAAAATGGTGGTTGAAAGACTCCTTTTTCCGGCACTTTTTAATCTGGGGGTCAGATAGGTTTAAGGGTCATGCTGCGTTCCAGGACAGGGATAGTCAATGTCCAGTTCAAGTAAAATGATGGTTCAAATCATACTGCCTTCTGGCACTTTTTAATTTGTGGGTGATGCAGGTTTAAGGGTCATGCTGTGGTGCAAGACAGGGATAGTGAATGGTCTGTGAGTTTTTTTCTGTGGCTTTTATAACCTAAGTGTGTTGCCTAAGATGTAGCACGTATCCATTTGACTGTTGTGGATGAATTCCAGCTTCTCCAGCCCTGTTTGGGTGTAATAATGAAGGTGTTGTTCCTCTCCCATAGACTTTAATGATCATCGGCAATAATCTATTATCGACTTTCGGAAATCGTCTTGTTAATTGCCGATATCGACTATCGACCCGATGTCGATAGTCGACGTAATCGATCATCACTAATTGCCATATAATTGGTCCTCTATTCAGACTGCTTTGCAAAATGTAAAATGAACCTCATATATAAGTTAACAAGTCGTTTACCTTATACCCAACATTTTTGATAAGTACTAAGGGATCACATGTATGAAAACTGTCTAGGTCTACAACTCACTTTGTTGCCCATAGCAACCAATCAGAGCATCCCTCTCATTTCATATAATACTCTGGAAAAATGAAAGGGGCGCTCTGATTGGTTGCTATGGGCAACAAAGTGAAGTGTAGACCTACACATTTTTTATACATATGGCCCTAAGTACTCCTTTGTCATAGGATTTTTGTTAAAACGTTGAATAGACATTTTTTCGATTTTCAGAGTGATTTGCCATCTTGTAATTTGTTCAATGCTATTAACATATAAGCGTATAAGCCTCAGCACTGATCTGTAAGAACCTTGTTGATCATAGCTGTTTGGTTCCTGAACAGGCAAAAGATCCATTTTGTGTGTTGGCCTAATTGTATCTGTAGCAGACAATCAGTGATATTTTTGACCTTATTTGCCTCCTCCTTTGCTCTCAGCTTCCTTATGCTGCTTTG
Organism: Phyllomedusa bahiana; assembly: GCA_025379985.1. Taxonomy (NCBI): domain Eukaryota; kingdom Metazoa; phylum Chordata; class Amphibia; order Anura; family Hylidae; genus Phyllomedusa; species Phyllomedusa bahiana. Next base: position 61,164 of record JAODAL010004466.1, on the reverse strand, counting down.
TTATTTTCAAGTGTGTTTTGTACAGTTTTATGCCTTCCAACCCCCACCCACAGGTTACTTCTGGTTAATATTCTCTTCCCTCCCATCTGTCTTCTAGTTTGTTTCTGAGCTCGAAAACAAGTTGGCTAGCCTGGCAGAATGCCGTGCTCCGTAGGACATTGCATACGAGTGATTTCCAAGTATTGGTATAAGGATAGGACAAACTAAAACCCTGACATCATTTCAGCCGGGAGCTACGCCTCAAGCCAGAACTTTGTGTATCAACACGTTCTTAAAACAAATCACTGCTTGATTTCATAAGACGGTACTTGTGAGAACAATACTTGTAAGGGAGCCTGTAACAAATGTTAACTTATCAACTTATTTTCATTGTACTCTTGGAGGTCATGCTACTTATTAGTATTATTAGTCCTTTCATGTGTACAGTCAAACGATCCACCTGAAGAAAACCTATTCCTCTGCAAGGACATCAATACATGAGGTTTCAAATATCCAGATAATCTTCTGACCATGTATGAAGATCCAAGGTGATCAATGACTTGTAAAGATCTGGAGATTATTCAGTCTCTCACCTTAGATCAAAGAGGATGATCATTAAGAACAGGGACATGTCTGAAGAGCTGTAGTATTGGCTACAGGTATGAGATTTTGACAGCAGCTCCTTATCATTCCAAGATGTCTCCATCAGGGATTTTACCTGTTTGATCCAGACATGCCTGGCAGCTCCTTAGTTCCCTGCATTAAAGTTAGAGGGCCATATACATTAGATTTGGATAATAGCTATTCCTCCAGAAATACCTATATACAGGCAGTCCCCGACTTACACTGTTCTGACTTACATCTGTCCCCCACTTACAAATGGAGACTTATGGGGCATGCTGGCACTTGTAGTTCCCTGTTCCATAGGAGATAATAGCTGTAGAACGACAAGTTCCAGCATGTAACAGCAGCACATGAGGTGAAATCTTCTTACCAGGGTAACAGGCAGCAAGACAAATGTAAATCCCTGCACTATCCAAAGCTAAAAAAAAAAGTTTTGTGGTGGAATTACATTTAATACATATACCTGTTCCCACTTAGGGCATGTCCCCACGGTTGGTTTTGCAGCCGGTTTGCAGACGGTTTTCGGTTTTGAAAGTCGTCAGCAAACCGGCTGACAAACTTTTACACGGACCCCTATGGAAAATCCACGCAGTGGTCCGAAAGAGATTGAACATGTTCAGTCTTCCGCCCGGTTTTCAGGAGGAACATGAACATTTCAATGCGAAGTGGGCTTAAAGGGGTTGTCTATGTCTTAAAACAAAATTATATAATACACCCGGGGCTGCATTAAAGGAAAAAAACTAAGGGCCACATGTATGAAAACTGTCTAGGTCTAAAACTCACTTTGTGACCCTTAACAACCAATCAGAGCCCCTATCATTTCATATAGTGCTCTGGAAAAATGAGAGGGGGCGCTCTGATTTTTAGACCTAGACAGTTTTCATACATGTGGCCCTTATTCTCACTTTCTCCCAGTTCTGGTCCCAGCGACGTGTCTCTCCAGTCTTCTGTTTTCATTTCACTTTTGAACTGGCATGTCACCGCTGCAGCCACTGATTGGCATGCCTCTACTTACCTGACTGTTTGGAGCTGTTCACTAGCGAACGGTAATGTAAACGTGAACATTCAGAAGTATATAAATGGAAACTGAAGACCGGAGAAGGTGAGTATAAGTTTTTTTTCTTTAATGCGGCCTATTGAGAATTATTTTTTTTTTCATCACATGGACAATCCCTTTAAGCTGCTGCAGGACACCTCTGCCATGAAATATAATAAGCCCAACATTTCTTTTCTGCAAGAGTTGGGACACCCATATATACAATAGATTGGCAGATTCGTCCAACATCCGTATAATGTGTATGTCCACCTTAACATGCAAGTTTGGGGGGTTGCAGTAAAGTAAGGCAGTTATCATGTGTCTGTGGCTAGCACAAGGCATCTCACCATATATTGCAGGTAAGGAAACCCTTTGCAGTACAGAAAAACAATGGCCGACATGTACAGTATAAACGGGGCTGCGCCAGTTTTCTGGCTTACTTTGAGGCAAAAAACAGTCGTAGCCCGACAAATGTATGAATAGTCATACGCCAAAACTTGTCGCAGTCTGCACTAGACACAACACTTTTGAATTTTTAGCAAAACTGCCATATAAATCCATACCATGGCTGAGACAAAGTTTGGCGCATAACACTTTCATACATACTGTTTTATTCTACACTTCTCTATATCTATTTAGAACTGGTGTGCTGGCGCCAAGTTTCATACATGTCGCCCTATTTATCTATTTTACCATTTATGAGCAACATTTTTTATTTCAACATTGAGTGATTTGTGGTTTGAAAAATTGTTTCTAAGGTTCCAAAGCACACTCCCATCATTACAATCCTGAATACCAACAGGGACCATATGTAGCAGAAGTTATTATAAATGTCACCATAAGGCTATGTCTCCACGGCATAGCAAAACATTGTTTTTTCAGCGGCTTTAGGATTCCAAAACCGCTGAACATACGATCGTTCAGGCAGCCAATAGGCTTTAATAGAAAAAACAACCTGTAGTCTACACAGCTCGTTTTTTTCTCCTCTGGCCTTTTGGCGCCAGCATATTATACAGGTTGTTTTTTTCATTGTCTTTCCATACAATCAATATGGGTGACGGCAAAAAAAATGACCAAGTTTTTTGTGCAAAACATAACAGAAAACCACAGTCATGCATCGAAAAAAAATGGTTGACGTTTTTTTGTCCGAAGCAGCGTAGACATAGCCTAACTGATTCTTATAGGGGTTCAATCAGTTGAGATCATCAGTAAATTATAGATGTATCATTTATCTTCCTCTATTTACACCAAGCAAGTAATTTGTAGTTATGAATGGCTAATGTAAATCAGCCTTGGAGGAGGTCCTGTGCATGCTAAAATCTTAATAACAATAATGGCGGCCTAACATTGAAATAGGAAACTGTTTAGGGCTAAAACTCACTCTTTTGCACATAGTAACCTATGAGCAAAAAAGTGAGTTTTAGACCTAAACAGGGTCATACATATGTCCCAATGTCTTATCTTCTATGTCTAGTTGGAGTAACTATAATTCATTTATTTAAATTTTTTGTTCTTTGCTTTAGCCCTCCCAGTTTCCCAACTAACAATGCAGAAAGTTTTAGCTCACAGTCTTCAACTGTATGATCAACAGTGCTCAGTTTTTAACTGGGAGAGCACTTCACATCCTGTTTAGAACTGAGCAATGGTGACCAGTTGTCAAGGTGGTGGTCACCACTGCTCTGTTGTAAATAGGGAACCTTAGTGCTCTCCCAGTCAAAATGTGAGTACTGATGACCACCCAGTTGACAGTTTATCAACTCACTTCCTGATAGCGAGGCAAGAGTAACGATGGGGAGCCGGGATAAAAAGAAGAAGCTCCTGAATTAGTTGGAAGATAACAGCTGTTGTTTTTTGGAAGATTCCATAAGTCCTCTCTTAGGCTAGGTCTACACAACATAGGACAAGAAACTCGTCGAAAACCAAAACCTAAAAACTTCTTTGAATGTCAGTTTTTTGTCCAAAGCAGTTGTTTCTGACACATTTTTTGGGTGGTTTTCAGTTTTTTGCTGTGTTTTTTGGGTAGTTTTTAATGTATGCAAAAAACATCTGCCGGTTTAAATAGCCTTAAATAGTAAATTTTCTGCCATGCTCTGTCGTTTTTTTGCAACATGTTACAAAAACTGGTCAACAGCAAAAACAAGCAGAGAAAAACGTTCTGTGGGGAAAGCCGAACGTTTTTACTATTAAAGTCTACAGGATCTGTTTTCAGTAGTTTTTTCAGCAGTGTTAGAATACGAAAAACGCTGAAAAAAAACCTACTGAAAATGTGTGCAGTGGAGACATAGCCTTAGCAGTTTATCCTTACCAGAAATGTTTTACAGTCCCCAGAAAAAGCTAATTAAAAATTGGGAGAGCAATATACACTGCATTGGGTAAGAGCCTCCTGTTTTTTTCCTCTTATTGCACATGTATATATACAAAGTTCTTCTCCTGTTATTGTATATTGTTGTGGCAAAAGAGTTTTGACAGGAAATCCACTTTAGCATATCTGTGCACTCAACACCTTTTTCAGTAGGACAATAGGCATTGTATTCTACTGATCACTTCAGTACAGAAAATAAATTAATTGGCTATCATTTTCAGACTAGACGTCTGAGCTAGCTCCATATGGCAGGAGATACTGCTTTCACACAAAGCAACCATAACGGAGATATGAACAAAAAGAAATCACAAAAACCCTGATGAATGAAGAGAATAAGGTTCATTACTGCCAAAATTAATTGTCTGAAAACTTTCATTTGGCGATTGGTTACCATTTTACTGTCGATTGTAATTTTTGGATTACTTTCTATGTTGGTATTTAAGGTTTTCCTAGCGTGATAATAGCAGAAAATATCTCTGTGTATACCTTCCTCTATTTTTAGAGGTTCTCACTATGAGAGGTGAAAAAACACCAGTGGAGTTGATTCATGGGGCCCACCAGTGGAGTTGATTCATGGGGCTCACCAGTGGAGTTGATTCATGGGGCCCACCAGGGGAGTTGATTCATGGGGCCCACACATGGAGTTGATTCATGGGGCCCACAGTGGAGTTGTTTCATGGGGCCCACCAGTGGAGTTAATTCATGGGACCTTCCAGTAGTGTTGGTTCTTGGGGTCCACTAGTGGAGTTGGTTCTTGGGGCCCACCAGTGGAGTTGATTCATGGGGCCCACCAGTGTGGTTGATTCATGGGGCCCACCAGTGGAGTTGATTCATGGGGCCCACCAGTGGAGTTGATTCATGGAGCCCACCAGTGGAGTTGATTCATGGGGCCCACCAGTGGAGTTGATTCATGGGGCCCACCAGTGGAGTTGATTCATGGGGCCCACCAGTGGGTTGATTCATGGGGCCAACAGTGGGATTGATTCATGGGGCCCACCAGTGGAGTAGATTCATGGGGCCCACCAGTGGAGTTGATTCATGGGGCCCACCAGTGGAGTTGATTCATGGGGCCCATCAGTGGAGTTGATTCAAGGGACCTTCCAGTAGTGTTGGTTCTTGGGGTCCACTAGTGGAGTTGGTTATTGGGGCCCACCAGTGGAGTTGATTCATGGGGCCCACTAGTAGGAGTTGATACTTGGGCCCACCAGTGGAGTTGATTCATGGGGTCCACTAGTGGGAGTTGATTCATGGGGCCCACTAGTGGAGTTGATTCATGGGGCCCACCAGTGGAGTTGATACATGGGGCCCACCAGTGGAGCTGATTCATGGGGCGCACCAGTGGAGTTAATTCATGGGACCTTCCAGTAGTGTTGGTTCTTGGGGCCACCAGTGGAGTTGGTTATTGGGGCCCAACAGTGGAGTTGGTTAATTGGGCCCACCAGTGGAGTTGATTCATGGGGCCCACCAGTGGAGTTGATTCATGGGGCCCACCAGTGGAGTTGATTCATGGGGCCCACCAGTGGAGTTGATACATGGGGCCCACCAGTGGAGCTGATTCATGGGGCGCACCAGTGGAGTTAATTCATGGGACCTTCCAGTAGTGTTGGTTCTTGGGGTTCACTAGTGGAGTTGGTTATTGGGGCCCACCAGTGGAGTTGATTCTTGAGCCTATACTCCAATGACTGCACATACTGCACATAACTCTTACATTTTGCCTCTCTTTCTCTACCTTTCTCCCTGAAAAGTCCCAGGCCTGCTGTTCTCAGTTGCCCAAATTTCCTAGGGGCCACTGGGGGGAAAGAGGGGATTACCTTGTGGGCCAGTCTGACCTTGTATCTATATTCTATAAAGTTGAATGAAATCTACTGGAGAGGTTGACTGAAGTTTTATTGAAGCCTATAGGTTCTGTATTATGGCTTCAGATGACTGGCAGGTTGTATAGAGCTGTGATATGCTTGTGTACATGGGTGCAGATTTACGTAGCCTGAAAGTCTCTGGGTGTCTATGCACCTCTCAATGAAATGCACACTAGCTAGGAGCTGATTTCCACTATACCAGTTTCTGGTGTAAATTAGGCTATGTCTACACAGCATGCAAAAACTATTGTATTTTCGGCGGTTTTAGGATTCTAAAACCGCTGAAAATCCGATTGTTCAGGCAGCCAATAGAGCTTAATATAAAAAAACGACCTGTAGTCGCCACCGGGTTTAGGAACATGTTCTATAATACGGCGGCGTTTTCCCATTGTATGGGCCGACGGAAAAAAAACGAGAACTGCTGTTATTCTTGCTGTGCATTTCTGCAACAAAAAAAGACGCACCGTGTGAAAGAGCCCTTAGCGTTTGTAAAGTGCTGCTAATACGTTTTTGTGTTTTTTTAGTGACCGTATTTGTTAAATAAACTCCACCTTGATGGATATGGTGCTATATGGAGGTTCAATAGGAATGGAAATAGCATCTTAGAAAAGAAACATTTCTTTTGTGTAATTAGGACTTAAATGAAATACAAAGTCCTTCATTTGCTTTTTTGCTTGCTTTATTGGGTTATTCAGATTGTATACTGTGGAGGATGGATGTGTTGAAAGGAGATCTGTTTGTAGATTTCCACTGCCATATGTGCTAATTTGTAATGCGTACATATGTTGTGTCCATTTTACTCCCCATTATTTTTTACATCCTCATTATGACCGTTCTATCATTTAGGGAACTTTATGTTGTGTACATAGATACCATAAATACATGAGCAAATATAGTATCAAATTTGAATGCTAAGTACATAGATCTGCTGTAGAACAACAGTGTGTAGGGTACTTGGTGTAACGGGATAATGTTCCCATAAGAAGCCCTGTGTGTTTGGTCTGTAAATAACAGGATGACGTTCCTGTATCCAACAAAGGATGATGATGGGGGAAGGGTAGTGCTGCAACCACCCCCGACGCTCTGCTGTTTATCAGCCACTATGCTCAGTATTCTATACACACCCTTCATACATGTTATCGCATAGTAACGGAGTTCTGCAATTCATATAGTGGCCGTTATCTGTGTATTTTGTCATAGCTCATCACCCATTATCTTATTGTCACAGGGACATGTTTTTGGGTGTAGGCTTGAAGAACAGTTTTTAGTCTTCATTTGGGCTTTGCTCTTCTCCTTTTTGCCCCTCTACAACATGCACAGACTTGACATTTAGGCAAGGTCATTAGTCCTTTTTTAGTAGGATTCCACCTGCGTCATTTGTGGCATGTTTGACCTGCCTTAACATGGGTGCTGGACACTGGCCATAGCTGATTAGTAAGATGGCGCGTTGCCACCTCTTCTTTGCTGCTGATCAGAAAGAATTAGGGCAGCATAAGCAGTGCTTTATGTACGGCTATATATTCTGTGTCAGAGCTCAGCTCTGAGGACATCTTGCAGAATAATGTATTCAGATCAATATATGAATCTGATCCAGATCCTCTGAGGCTATGCGGTATATCAATGAATAACTGTATAAGCAGCCAAGCATTATGTAATCATGGTTTGCTTTGCTGCAATACAGTAACCGTGGTATCTTATAGGAAAGTTGCGCATTTGGCCTGAAGATCACATTAAAATTGTCATTACAAATATGGAGCACATCCAGTTCTAAGTTAAATGAGCAATGTTGATATAAACCTTCTTTCCAATTCACTTAAATGTCTTCTGGAGCTCTGAGCAAGGCGTAATATACAGGGTGACATAAATGCAATGCATCTCATCAGTCTGCAGGTAAGAGCTGGTTCACGTTAGGAGCCTCCATTATAGATTCCATCCAAAATGGCAAAAAAAATAATGCATCCTGCGGTAGCTATTCATTCAAAGGACAGATACCATGACGGAAATCCAATGAACCCCATTTTAGTTAATGGCGGCGCCATTGGTGTCCTTCATGAGACGGAGCTGGTGCCACCTCAGTGACAGAGGCTCTGAATGGAACTTCCGTTGCCGATGTGATCCCTAGCATGAATGAGTTATAATTAGGCTAGGGCCACACAACATAGGACAAAAAACTCGTCGAAAACCAAAACCTAAAATATGCTTGAAACCTGAGTATTCTGTCAGTTTTTTGTCCAAAGCAGCTGGGTTTCTGATGAGATTTTTGGGTGGCTTTTAGTTTTTTTTGTTGGGGTTTTTGGTGTGGTTTTTCAGGCAGTCTGTGCGAAAAGTTCTCCGTTACATTTTCAGAGGTTTCTAAATACTAAAAACCATGGAAAATCTGATGGAAAACCTGTGCTGATTAGACATAGCCTAAGGCTTGGGCCACACAGCATAGGACAAAAAAACTCGTCGAAAACCAAAACCCAAAAATCACTTTGAACATGAGTATTTTGTCATTTTTTTGTCCAAAGTAGATGGGTTTCCGACACTTTTTGGGGTGCTTTTTAGTTTTGTTGTTGAGGTCTTTGGGCAGTTTTTCAGGCAGTTTATGCGAAAAGTTCTCCGTCACATTTTCAAATATTCGAAATACTAAAGACTACAGAAAATCTGATAGAAATCCTATGCTGTGTAGACATTGCCATAGACTTCAATTTTAAATTTTCTGCCAGACTCCAGCAGATTTGGCACCATGTTCCGAAAACTGACTAAAAAAAAAGACCTGTGTAGACTACAGGCAGTTTTTGTAGTGAAGTATATGTGAAAAGTTCTGAGTCAGATTTTCAGAGGTTTCTAAATACTAAAAACCATCGAAAATTTGACGGAAAACCTGTGCTGTGTAGACATAGCCTAATGCTCTCACTATGGCTGCAGATAGCGGGCGTCACGAGGTAGCCCCAGCCCCAATCCATTTAGCATCTTTATATAAAATACTTCTGTTGCATCATTCCACCTTGTACTGATAAATTGGGCCTGCAGAGAATGAGAGGCAATAGTAAGGTAATAGTAATAGTAAGGGCAACCAAGGGTGTCCATCAAGTTCAACCAAGGATGGGGAAAGATGTGGATGAAGGGAGGGAGATAGGGAATTTTTAAGCTTTGTTTCCCGTACTGATGGAGAATTGGAATCCATAAGGCAAGAACCAAACTGCCCTAAATGAATATTCTCTTGGATTGTGTTACTAGTTAATGACAACACAGTAATCAAGAATAACTTGAATAAAATTTCTGCTCCTTCTGGCTTTAAGAGTCCATTGAACGCTTATAGTCAGTTGCCTGCTTATACAGGGAAGGCTGCCACTGACTGTCCTTTGGACTCCTGTGCATAGGAAAAGCAGGGATGTCATTCAATGAGTTATAAATTAGATTAAGTTATATTCCCACAAAATAATATATCAGTCTGCTCTGTAGCTTGATGTCGGTAGATTAACCCCTTAATCCCCAGGCCTGAAAAGCCGTTAATGACCAGAACATTTTTTTTAGTTTTTGCCTCCTTGCGTTTCAACACTTGTAACTTTTTTATTTTTTTCAGTGACGCAGTTGGATGAGGCCTCATTTTATTTGAGATAAGTTGTACTTTACGGTGGAATAGTTTAAGTTCACTTATAAATAATTGCAGATTTTTGTAAAATTTTGTTACAGTTTTTTTGTTTTTTTTACATTTTTTTTTACACCGTTCACATTTCACACTTAATAACTTATTAGATTAATTCTACAGGTTATTACGGTCATGTGGATACCTAATATGTGTAGGTTTTTTGTGTGTGTAATGTATTCACAATTCATTTTTTTTACACTTTTTATGTTTTTTACTTTTTTTTTTTTTTATCCCATGAAGGGAGAACTGTTTTACACTTTTTTTTTTTTTACACTTTGTAATGTATTAGAAAATTCAAATATGCTAATACATTATAATCTGTGTAAGTATGACACAGGTAGTGATCAGGGCAGCTCACAGTCTGTCCTGGTCACTGGCTTGATACACAGACAGCTCTGGGGCCACTCGAGGACCCCAAGGCTGACTGTGCAGCCGTTCCCCGGGCTCTGTCGGGTCACCGGGTGTTCAGAGCAGGGAAACCCTTTGATTGCGCTGCGGTAATGCACAGCCGCAATCAGAGGGTTAAAGCACCGGGTTGCGGAGATTTCCTCCGCTCCCCGGTGCTCGCAGGAGCTGCGCTGGGATCAGGGGTGTGTAGTACAGTCCCGATCCCAGCGCAACTGCGACGCCGGGCGCCACTACCCCGAAGTCTACAGCGACGCCAAAAAACAATGACTATCATAAGTCACCTGGAAACGGCTCTGCAGGTGCAGACAGTTATTTCCTGTGCAGGATGCAATGTGACTTATAAGGCCGTGTCCACACGGCTTATTCACGGCGGATTTGTGAGCCGGATTGCGCTCGCAAATCCGGCGTGAATAAGGGGCGGGACGGGGGCGGGGCCGGAGCGCAGCAGGGGCGCCGCTCCCCGGCCCCATAGACTGTCATTATCTACGGCGCATATGCGCCGTAAATAATGTGCATGTCACTTTCTCCTCCCGTGGCGGATTCGCCGAGCGGGGAGGAGCGACGGAATCCACTGTTCTCTATGAGAGCAGTGGGTTACCGTAATTACTCCGACGGATTGGCGCCGTACTGCAGTGCAAATCCGGCGCGGAGTACGGCGTCAATCCGTGGACAAATAGGCCGTGTGAACACGGCCTAACAGTCATCTTAAAAATACTAAGTTCTATAATATTTAAAGAGAACCTGTCACATAGTTTTTGCCCCCCTGGCTGAAGACAGAACAAGGTAGTGTCAGACATGCTGTTTCCAGCGCTGTGTCCCTTATGCTGTAAGATGCTGTAGTTTTCGTGTATTTAATGCTCAAATCTGCAGTTTTCAGCCAGAAGAGTCATTCGAAGAGTCCTTCAGAGTGTCAGTTTTTTTCAAACCCCGGCCAATCGGAGGCTAACCCCCCCCACCTCAATGACAAACCTATTACTTTGAATAGGTAGAAAACATGTGAATAACTGTCAGTGGGTGGAGTAGCCTTTGGGGGGTGGAGCTAACACCTGCTATGAATAAGATTTATGGGGTAAATGCTCTAAAACTGCTGCATCTTACAGAATAAGGGGCACAGTGCTGGGAACAGCAGGTCTGACACTAGCTTGTGCTGCCCTCAGCAAGGGGGGAATAATCTGTGACAGGTTCTCTTTAAAAAAAATTACATCATTCCCTCATTTTTAGCAATGCTGGTGGTGTAAAAAACCGTCGGGAAGAAAATCCGTGTAGTGTGGACTTCTGCATGGATTTGCTATTAAAATCAATGTAAAAGGTTGACCATCGCTTTACAGATGGTTTTCAAATCCAAAAACCGTCTTTAAAACCAACTGAAAACTAATGCCGTGGGGACAAGCCTTAAAGTGAGGTCTCTGTAAAAGAAATCAATCCTAAATTGGCTCCATCAATGGTCGATCCCAAACCCCTACCCGCCAAGAACATTTTTTAAAAGAAATTCTTTGTAATAAAGTCTTTCTAGATCTACAATTTTCAGGGTTCTTCCTATCTTCCTTACTAATGCAATGTCACATTTACTATCTTCTATAAAAAGAATAATCCTACAGCATCTTGTCATATCTAGCACAAAGAATATTTTTCCAGACATATGACTGAGCTGATAATGCCAGCACCTCCTGCAGGCTCTGAAAGTCTCATAATACAGAAAATGCAAGGCAGGAAGAACTCCTGAGAGCTCAGTATCGCCGGACCATATGTAAATAAGGGTTTGGAAGGTGGGAAGTTGACTGACTGTAACATGCTGAGTTCTCACTTTGTAACTGTTAGATAAGCCATGAGACTCAAAATGAGATGAAATGAAGCGTTTAGGGAAAAATCCAGTTATTTATTTAGGTTTTTTTACACTGAAAAATACACAAGGGCAGGAACATGACCAAATTCAGCTTTTAGCAGCACAACTTCAATGTGGATATCATGGTCCCTAGCCATTAATGTTCTGTATGGGGTTCCATGTGCAGTGTACTTTTACTACCTCAGTGTTGTATACTATAACTCATTTACAAACATTGCATTTAGGTGCAAAATATGCAGTTAAGTCCTCACATGCCCTTCCTCACCAAAGTGTGAATAAGTGAGTAAAGGCTTATTTTAGATGAGTTCCTCTGGGTCTGAGTAAATGCTGCATCAACATACAATATGAGTACACCTACCATATTTTTCGGACTATAGACGCACCTAGGTTTTAGAGGAAAATAGGAAAAAAAGAATTTGAAGGGAAAAGTCTGGGCTGATGTGTACCATTTTGGGATAGAAGCAACTTTTTTTTTATCACTTTTAGTCATGATTTTTTTGGGGGATATTAAATGACTACAAAAAACACAATTAGTTTTTTTTCTCTTGCATACTGTACAGCGTATGGGGTAAATGATGTTATAGTTTAATTGGAATTTTATGGATGTGGCGATAACAATTATGTGTAAATTTTTATTTTTTTTATTTGTAAAATGGCAAAAGTGGAGGGATTTAAACTTTAAAATGTATTAATTTTTTAACTTTAATAGTTAGTCCCCCTAAGATAATTGACCACTAGGTACATGACTACCCCCCCCCCCCTCCAAAAGGTACATAGTGGGGGTGGTGATCGGACAGAGGAGTGATGCGCAGCACTGCTCCTCATTCAGCTAGACCAGGCATACTCAAACTGCGGCCCTCAAGCTGTTGGGAAACTACAACTCCCATCATGTATTTTTATATTCTTATAATACAGTGCGATATGATGGGAGTTGTAGTTATACCAACAGCTGGAGGGGACGCTGTTTGAGGATGCCTGAGCTAGAAGCTGTAGCTGCGATCGCACCGGCGTGGAGGGGGCCATAATGATCAACAACATGTCGCCGCTGTACAGAGCCTCTCTCTGGCCGGCAAGGGAATGTGGACGCGGTGGAGTGTTGATGCGGGAAGCCGGCAGCTGAGTTTAACCCTTTTAATATGAGTCGGGCTCCCTCCTCACCCTCTTGCCCGCCTGAGAGCACATTTGGACTATAAAACGCACCCTCATTTTCCCCCCAAATTTGTAGGAAAAAAGTGCGTCATAGTCTGAAAAATACGGTATTCGTTATGGAGAGGTAGTAACAGGAATAGGCCTTAAAAATTGTATCTGGAATATTGTGCACAATTTTTAACGCCGACGTGTAAGAAGAGGTGGCACTGGTGCAGGAATGGTGGGAGATGAGTTGGTTTAGGGTAATGGGGGAATTGCAGGACCAAGACAGGTTATCATACTTGGGAAAAAAAACTATTTAGGGCAGATTTAAAGGAGCACCCCAGATTTTTTTTTTTTTTTTTACCTTTTTAATTTTTATTAAAAATTGCTTCTAGGTAGACAATAATGCCAGTAATTTTGCTAACCTGCAGCTGAATACAGGATTTCTCACTGCTGCCACTGAGTCATTTGGGTTGCTTAAACACAAAGGATAGTTGAGTGCATTCCTATGGGGGGTTCAAAGTAAGTCTCATAGGAATGCAAGTGTATTTCAATCAACCAGAGTGCAGGTAATGTGACCTAACAGAGACTATTGCAGAAAAGAAATCCTGTATTCAGCTGCAGGTAAGAAAAGTTATTGGCACTACAGTGCAGCTAAAAGGAATTTCTAATGAACAAAGAGGAAAAAAAACTGAAGTGGCCCTTAAATTACCATGTATAATTAAGTGAGTGGATCTCTTATGTGATCTTTTAAGCACCTAGTCCTGTAACAAAAACAAGGGGGGCATCCTCTGCATTTAGAGGGAAGAACATTTCACCATCATGACGGATGGGGATTCTTTACTGTAAAAGAAGTGAAAATATGGAACTCACTGCCCCAAGAGGTTGTGATGGTGAATTGAACAAGTTCAAAAAGTATAATATTACAGATTATTGGCACTAGAGCTTGGAGACGGAACATTGATCCAGAGAATTATTCTGATTGTGATATTGGAGTCAGGAAGAATGTTTTCCACTTTCACCATATAGGTGTTTTTGTCTTCCTCTGGATCAACACAGTAGGTGGGACAGAACTTGATGGCTCTGTGTCTTTATCAGCATCATTTAATATGTATTTATGTACCAACTGAGTGTATAGAATAGTTTCCAACCATTCTCCTGTTTTTTTTTAGTGCTGCTCACCTGGGTGAACTGTGCCAGTGTACGATGGGCCACTCGAGTTCAAGATATATTTACAGCTGGAAAGCTCCTTGCATTGGGCCTGATTATAATTATGGGAATTGTCCAGATCTGCAAAGGTAAGGGTGTTTAATTTTAATGTCAGTTGTAAATCATTTACAGTTATATGGTAGTGAAGTCTAAGAAATAAATTTGATTCGGCTTTGTATTTACTCTGTCTTTGATCAATTTTACAAATGTATTAGAGGTTCCGTTCAGAACCTCAGTTACAGATTTCATAATTTTTTTTTATAAAAAAAAGCGCAGCTCTTATGTGCTATTTTTTCCATTAAAAGAATGGATCCCGATAGACTCCACTGTAATCAATGAGGATCTTAGGTGGTGTGCGTTGTGAAATGGATCTGGTGCCACCTCTTATGATTTTATTTGGAGTCAGACTTTTTCAGATTACACATGAATACAAATAAGAAATGCCTAACCAGATACCGTAATACTGAGGCATTCTTCTATGGAAGAATATCTCAGTAAAGGTAAGTCCACAACTGCATTGTTATTTCTGATCATCATTGGAACAGAAAAAGGAAAATAATGGCGGCACTGGATCAGTTACATGTCGGTTATGAGCGATAGTTAACGGACCACATTGACTATAATGAGGTTCATGAGATTTGCGTCATGAAGTTCATTATTTGAATGGGGAAAAAAGTGCTGCACATAGTGCTATTTTTTCCATAATTTTTGACCCAATCTTTGATTGAGGCCTCAAACGGGACCGCCATTGCAGATGTTAAGCAGGCCTTATATAGTACCAGGTGTAGGCCCAATATAGAGGCACACAGAGTGGCTATGACTCTGTGCTGGATGGGTTATGCAATGGGTTGGGGCCTTTTAGATAGAAATAATTTTAAAAATGTAGTATTTAGATGTACAGATATAAAACATTACCACTTCTGAGTTACGCTCAATGACTCTCACCTAGAGAGCCAGTAAGATCTGATCTGCACTGATGAGGGGCAACACCTGAAACAGCTGTATGCAGATGGCATGAATTCTTTTACATTTGTCACAGGATCAGTGAGTTACATGTGAATTGAGGATTGCTACATCCAGTAGATGTCACTGGAAAATCCAGCTCTTTTCCCAAAAGCATTTGAAATATTCAAAGTGGAGTGTATAAGGCAAGTAAATCTCCACACGCCGACAAGGTGGCTCTCCCCAATGAGATACACAGACAGAAGTAGTGACTCATTCAAAGACGAGCCTGTTGCTCGGTTATTGAAAAAAAATTAATGAGCATCTATGATATTGACATAAATCATTTTGAGTGTCTTATAAGGCAGTCATGAATGAAAGTGTTATGTGCCAAACATTTTTGGCGTATAAGACTCAAAATTGGTGCATTGAGTGTTATGCACCAAATTTTGTATTGCAGTTTCTAACCAAACTTTGGCGCATTAAAATGTGTTGTCTGATGCCCAGTTTGGCCGTAATTGCATGGTTCATACATTATGAAAATAGCAAAATGGCTAGGGCACAAAATTGGTTGAAGGAAAAAATTCTAGACGTCACCTTTAGTTTTTTAATGGAATTAGAATGAATTTACGTGTTTGAATCTGTTTGCAAAGTGCCTATACTTACAATGCTGTCTGTTCTACATCAGGGGAATATTTCTGGCTGGAACCAAAGAATGCATTTGAGAATTTCCAGGAGCATACAAGAATAAACCACTAGACAATATTCATACAAACCTAATCACTAACGAATCAAAAACATAAAAATCTAATAGATCCACTAATACTTACTGTTAACCTTAAACATCAACAAAAACACTACAATACTAATAACGTCAAATCTAGAAACAACAAGACGATGAACAAACAAAAGTATTTAAAATTAATAACCTAAGGATCAGGTCATGTTATTCCGCTTACATGATAAATATACATCATCCCTCACATAACTTAAATGTATAAAACATTGCTAAAGAAATCTTACTATTGAACCTAATTTTATCTTTTTATGATATAAAAATTATATCTATGCTATTTAATCTTCTTTTGTAGCATACGATACACCAAATTCTCCCCACTAATTGAAATCGTCTCTAAAAAACAATCTGTCCTGCATTTTCTAATGCAGACATCTAATAGCCTATTTTGTTATTTTTTTTTTTTATTTGTTTTGCTGTGTGTTCGGTATAGGAGTTTTGTTTTCTGCACGGACGCCTGAAAGATTATGTGATACAGAGGACAAAATAAGTACCTGAAGACGCCTCTTGTGAATTAATGCACATTTTTTTGAACAAACAAAATACAACTTAATTCACTTAAATTATTATTATTAAAATATAATGTGAACTGCCAATAGTTAATGAGACTATGTAAATCTTATTGTGTGTCTTTCCTTACTTCTAATTATTAATCATCATTATTCAAAGCTTAATTACAACTATATATTTCGCTCATTTAAAATAATCTATACTTCTTATAATACTTTATAATAATAATATATTATATATATAATATAATACTATTAATATAGATATAATAATATTTCATTTAGATTTAATTATTTTACTATGTATAATGTCTCAGAAAATGACACTATCTTCTTGCGCTAGACTAAGATTCTCATGACAAAACAAAATTTTCTTATTAAGAATCAGTGACATGTGCTTAGTCAGATCGTGCCTATCTGAGGCACAGTCGTGTTAGGTGTGAACTCGTCATTGATTCTACCTCTGAATGGAGGCTAATTATAAACATGTGATCCTCTTATGCCAATAGATACCAGGCTGCATAAATTAATTTAAAAGTAATTTGTTACTACAGATGCAGAATTGAGTGTGAGAGATTATTTTGAAAAAAGGGAGCCAATAAAGATGTTTGGGTGTTTCTTAGCATGGAAATAATGTAGATTGACTAGGTTTCTTCAGCCAACGTATTGATGTTTTGGCTTCAACCATGTCTTCTATAGTCAAATATTTTGACCATTTTTTAGAACATCCATCCTATATAGGATCAGATCACTAAAAATTTTGTAATAATATCTAAAAGGACTGATGGAAAAAGAACTGAGGGGTTGCTGCGCCACTATATGGATGTGTAATTGCAGCGTCACGCTTTTTCCTATGAGCCCTTTAGAATAAATTTATCTCAGTGGAGCAATCAGGGCAAATAAGTTCACACACACATGTGCTACCTAGGCTAGTTCACACTGAATAATTGCAGGGGTAACTATGTTTGGGGACGTTTGTCATGATCTGGGGGAACTCCGTGACGCGGTGATGGCGGCTAGCCTGACAGCCCATAGACTGTCACTTATCAGGCACGTCACTTATCTCCGGGGCTACATATACAGATCGTACGTATCCGGCCTGTGGGAGAGGAAGCCTATCATAGTTCTCTATGAAATAGGTGCGATATAACCAATAATTCGGAGCGCATCTCGCAAGTGATTAGAGACCACAAATCCAGCGACGTCGAAACAGGTGCCCTGAAATTTGACCATGTGAACATACCCTAATAAGACACTTCACCGCATTTGAGCTAAAACAATCTGGGACACAATTGGTATAAACAGCGAGATCTTAATTAGTATGAGCAGAAGATTCGTCAACAAATGATCTGGGTCACGGTAACTCCTCTTGACTTTTTCTTATAAGTGCATGCCATTACATAAACAGGGGTCTTTCGTATCTGTGTTTTTTCATGCTACAGGTCAGCTCATAGCTCTCTAGAAGGTGACCGTCTTAGATCATGTGAAGGGCTAGATGCCAGTGGAATGCTGTCCTCTATTTCATTTTGTATAAGGCGATCTTGAAATATAGACAAATCTGCTCTCATTGGGTATATTTGGAATTATCTTAGAAATGAATAGGAAGGATGGCCATAAAGACGCTCCCTCAATTCTCAAGTGAAGCAGAAGCTAGAGAGCTGCTAGACCTGAACTAGCAATGTGGGAAAACCCTTTAAACTACCTCTGTCTTTCCCTTTTAATAAATAAGTGGTGTTGAATGGAGTAATGCAATGGTCAGTGCTTCTGTATCCCCGTTATAGAGCACAGCCAGATATGTCCTTGTACAGATTGTTGTAGCATGTGTCCCTCCCTCCAGGTTCAGACGTGATCTCCTATGGAGACCCTAATGGTTTTTTAAAGGGATCGATTGCTTGTAGCTTGCACTCTTGTCAGGTAAATCATGTAGCAGTAATGCGAAAACATACATGTAAATGAGGTCTTAGGCTATGTTCACACGGCTGTAAAATGGAGGATGTAATTATCGGCCCCGCATTCGCGTTGTGATGGGAGCGCGCCATATGACTTGCATTACAGCGGCTGCGTCATACGCCGCTGGTAATTCACATGTCCACTTATCTCCCGCCGGCGATTCGCGAGCGGAGTGAGAGTAAATCACATAGTTCTCTAGTATAGAGACACTTGGATTACCGTAATGATGGACATATTCAGCTGTAATTTCCGACTTCGAGCGCGTAAATACGGAGAAATAGGCATTTTATGGCGTTTGCAGCAATGGCCTTAGCAATTTTATCTAGCTACAGATTATTTGTACAAGAATGGTTATGCTCGATGGGTTTTTAAAATTCTTGTGCTTTCCAGTTGTAGCAGATGGTTTATCCTATCAGAACAATGCGAAAGTAAACTATTGCATGTAAAATCCATATAAAATGTATTGTAGGATTTTTGCTGAGTAAATACATGTGGATCCGCAGCAAATCACACCTGCAATTTTAAAATTTGAATATATCCTTTTTTTGAATTAACTGCAATGGATAGATCTGACATAATTCACCAATTTAGAAGTGATTTCTGCTGTTTGCTTACCGATTGTGTGAAATTTCACACTGCAAATCAAACCAGCCTTTGTGACTATGCTCAGTGTACAGCCATTGTGCCTTCATACATCACTGAGACTATTGCCCCTAATATTTCAACATATCGCTCATTCATCTTAAGGCCATCAAATGCCTATTTTTGCGTCGCAATTAGTCGCGTACGCCGTTTTTGAAATTATGATGTCTCTTCTGTGGGTATACGACTTAACGGCGTTTCTAACGCTCCAAAAAGACAAATCAGAGCTCATGGTAAGACCACCCTTAACCTTCTACTGTGGTCCAGCGTAGTAATACTGCCCAGTTTTGTGTTACCATATAAAATGTGTAAACTCATTAGGTTTGATGCGAACACGCTCCCAGAACGCCAGGTCTACAGTCATTACATAAGTGCTTGGGTACGTACTGTAGTTTATTGTATAAAATCTAGAGAAACAGGGTGCTAGTTAGTTTTTTAAGACTGAAAGAACACCACTGAGGGCGAGCCTGTACTACATGTCGCTTTAAGGATAACTTAAATCCTGAATAAAGACGGCCGACCATCGACTGTTATGCTGCACTGACTGTCTGAATGCGTATCTAACATCATCTGAGCATATGGAGCAAAAAGTGATAAAATTACTAACAAAAAAGTGAAAAACGGTAAAAAAACTGAAGAATTTAAATAAGGGCTTGTATTGATACGTGATTTTTTCCATTTGAGTGTCAACTCAGTTATGCAGTGATATAAAAATAGGCAATGCAACACACGAGTATGGAAAGTGACCACACTCTATCGGAATGCTTGGTCAAGGTTCACCAGTCGGTTTTTGTACCTTTTTTGACATGTAAATTCCTGTGTTTTTTCAAATAGCTAAGCGCGCAAAGAAAAAACATGCCATATAGGTCTTCCTTGATTAATAAAGGAGAATAATTGGCTCATCTCGTTTGTGCATTTGTGCGCCGAACAAAAAGTGATGGCCCATAATTAGATGTAAATGCGCAAAAAGGTGATCATTGCAATAAGGATTGTACTATAATAAACCATGGAAATAAAGGCAGCAAAAAAATAAAAGAGAGCTAAAAAGTCACATACAAATGAAGAAAACATGCAAGATCGCATGAAAAAACATGCTTACAATTGTGCATTTTTGCTGTGAAGTCAGCGTTTATTTCAATGCAAAAATTGTGAGTTCGCTCACTGTTTTTAGAAGCTCTGTTTGTAAAAGCCGGGAATAGATCCAAAACAAAGAAGGTACAAGTCTTTTCATTAGATTTTTTCTGTCTGTAGGTTTTATTCTGCTTTTTGGTTTTGCATCGCGTAAAAAACACGTAACCACATTGCAGTTTCTGGCGTTTTCTGTCAAAAAACTTCAGACAGGACTAATAGGCCGTGCGTCATATCTAAAATTTTAAAAGTGCAAAAGACAAGCCTGCAACAGCCTGACATTTTGTCTGCTTCACCTACGGGGGCGTGTCTGTGCCAGTTTGTACCATGCGACACATGCCAATAGGTGTTGAGGCCAAGCACTGTTCGCGTATTGGAAGTTTGCTTATTGTGAATGTTACACATAGTTACACACTTAGAGTTAACAGTTTTAGACTTAATTAATCATATCATTATCATTATTTTGCGTAGCTGTGTGTGTTAGAATCAATCTCACACATCGAGGCCTGTTTAATACATCTGACTATGTGTGAAACTCAGTGAAGGGAAAATCCATGCAATAAAAATGCAGTAAGTGAGATTTTCTGGGTGGATATAGATGATATTTAGATGATGGATTAGTGAAGCGTGATTCTTGGAAGTGATTCCAGCACAATATTTGCATGAAGAGCACGGATATCAATTCCTGACGTTTATTTAGTGATGGATCCTCAAACTGTATATGGAGCGGAATTTTGCTCTAACACTCTAGCATCAAATCTCTCATCGCTTATTTATGTGTGCTCCACGTCGAATAATGTTTACATTATCTGGGGCAAAACTAGTGAGAGAGATACCTCAGAAATCTAGCATTGTAACCTTACGAAATGTGACATATGGATATAGCTCATCATTAGCTTTTCCGAGTTGGAAATGAGGAGTCACAGACGGTTCGTCTCATAGGGCAGGTGGACTAATTTTTCAGTTAGACAGCTGCTGAATAAACTGCCAGCTTCAGAGCGGCTTCTGATCTTTGCTTTTACAATATGATTTAACACTGTAGATGCTATTGCGACTCATGCCATTACTAATATGTATGAGGAACTGGCTATAAGACAGGACTTTTATAGTAACCATCATCCTGGATACACCTTATGCACTTATTTTTATTTCCTTACATAATTTTTAATATTATTTATAATAATATTTTTTCAATTATTTTATATTGACTCAGGAAGGGTGTATAGATGATTTGCTTCTATACGATGTGTCACAGGTGCTAAAAAAACTTAAAAATAATGAAATCATAAACTCTCTCTCGTCGCCCAATACGACAACAATTACATTTTGCCATTTAAACAACATAAAGTTAATAAAAAACATTTACAAAAAATAAATATAATAGTCTAGTGTGCCCTAGAAGTTGACGATTAGACATCTAATATTTATTAGATCCGTAGAGTCGGTGTGTGTGTCGCTGCACTGTTTTTTTCGCACCAGAAACGGTTTTTTGTTACTTATGATTGTTTCCATGATCCATAAATATTGTCAGTATAAAGTGATTAAAAATGATTGCTTGGATCCAATATATGCGTACAATAGCAATTAGCCCTTCAGACCGCAAAAAAGAGGTGCGTGTTGTAAGCAACGAAAAGTTACATTTGTCAGCACAGCGACAAAAGAGCTACAACAAAAAGAAAGCCTACGTTTGTATGGTATCACCAGTGAATGCTACTTGCTCTGCTCTCGCTATCTCGCTCGCTCTACATCAACTCATGACGAAAGAGTACACAATGGCACAAGTAAAAATTTTTCACACTTCACCCCACTTTTCGATTTTTTTTCGATTTTCCCAGTTCATTCTATGGTACGGTCTCTGCTCGCTATAAAAGTACATCTGTCCACAAAAAGTCTTTATGTCTTCTTGTAGATGGACAAATAAAAAGTATGGCTTGGGAAGGTGGGGAGAAAAAAATTGTTTAGAGTCATATAAATATGATTGACTCATGTGGTGGTACTTGAGGCTTAAGTAAATATATAACCTAAAGTAATCGAATTATAAGTAAAGTAAGAAGGATGCTTATTTGTAATTAGATGATTTTTTTCATTCAATGGGATCTAGTCGGACAATGTTTTTATTTACTTATTAAAACATGTGAAACTGATCCTATATTTTCGCGCACGCGCTCGACATTTTATATTTTGATTGTAGGATTCTCAATTTCAGGTTGTCTAGATCTGATGTGGGATCGATTCTTGCCATTCGTACCTGCCGCTATATCTGTCATTTTAAGAGAGAATTACCTTCAGCTGGCTCATTGCAATAGAGTCATAAGAGCTATTCCCCCGTCTTGATTCTATAGGAGAGTGTTGTGGGCATGCTCTGTGACCTGGGAAGAAGTCATTGTGCAGGGAGGAGGATAGGGGGGAGCTGTGACTATCTCCTATTGTGACTGGTGGATCCTGTGTTATCTATACACATTGGTGTCTACTTTTAGTCTAACCCTGCTTGTGCTGATAATAAGCAGACTACTGAAACTCTTTCTCTACAGAACAGGAAGTGTGAGACTATTATTAGGCCTAGTGGTTAAAGTGAAAACTGCAGGACTTAAGAATTTTAAAAAAAATATTAAAAGTGATATGGAAAATTACAAAAATAACCAAAAATTCATTAAAAAAATTGTTCAACATAAAAACGTGAGTTAAACAGTAAGTAATTTTTTGATGACACATTCCCTTTAAGCAATGCTTACTTCCGTAATGTAGATTCATCTGCTTCATCTTAAGTTAAAGTGTAATGTGGAAGTAAGCACATTTCATTATCTTTCCTGAATAAATCCACATGTACATGTGATTTAGTCACATCATGTCACATGTGTGTCACAGGTTACTATGCCAAGTAAAGGAGCCTGTACATGTTACATGTCACCACTCTGCATTCACAAGAGTAACCTGTTCATACCATCATTTATAGCATTTGCCAGAACTATGCATTATTGAACTGGTCACAGTCATGGAATATTAACATGTCTGGGTCTCCCGTTAGAGGCTAATAATTGTGTCTTCCACCAGGAATCTCCCACGTGCCATCTTCATCTCTATTCCACTTGTCACCTTTGTTTATGTTTTTGCAAACATTGCCTATGTGACTGCCATGTCCCCTCAAGAGCTACTGGCTTCCAATGCCGTGGCTGTGGTGAGTACAACTACATTGGATTAGTCTGTATGTACAGTGGCTATATACATATGGTGTGGTGTTCTATACATGTCACATGTTACGGGTTGAACTTGTATCTTGTATTCGTTTATTTATTCTTGTATTTTTTCCTATTCAGACATTTGGTGAAAAACTGCTGGGTGTCATGGCCTGGATAATGCCAATATCTGTTGCACTCTCCACATTTGGAGGAGTCAATGGCTCTTTATTCACTTCTTCCAGGTGAGGGTTATTGCATATTAAAATACTTATTCCATTGTTTGCATGTAAGTTATCTACACATTGTACATAGAAACCCTATTGGAGTCAAATGTCTTAATTGAATTTGTTGTTTTGACAGGTTGTTTTTTGCTGGTGCAAGAGAGGGTCATCTACCAAGTGTCTTAGCCATGATTCACATCAAACGATGCACCCCAATCCCAGCACTTCTTTTCACGGTAGGGCCCAATTGTCCCACCCGCTCACTCTTTCTTTGTTTTGTCATTTCCTGCAACCTGGGCTCTGTTCACACTAATGTCAATGGGTCCATTAATATTATTTCAGTTGTTTATATAGTGCCATTATATTCCAAAGCGCTGTACAGAGATTACCATTATTCACTTGGTTCACATTGGTTCTTAGGCTATGTTTACACTGCAGTGGACAAAAATCGACCTGAAAACGAATTACTAAAAACGTTCATGAAACTGAGTTTTCTGTCCACTGCCTGTCAAAAGCAGCTGAAAAAACGGCAGTTTTTTGCCGCAATTTGCGTTTTTTGGCGCGTTTTTTACAAGCATTTTTTGCTTGTCTTTAAGCCTGTTTTTTAATATCTGCATAAATTAAGCCATTGGATGTAACTCCGCCCTACAAAAGGGTAAATAAAGCACCTCTTTGCATTTACATGTGATCTTGTAGTCGTTTTACGGATTTTGACACTAATCGTTATCTTACATTTGTCGGCAAAAAAATGTTTTTTTACGGATTTTGGCCCTAAAGTCCATTTTTTTTTACGGATTTTGGTGCTAAGATCTGCATTTTTACAGATTTTGGCGCTAATAAAGTTATCTCATGTCGCCAAAAATAAGGTGTTTTTTTTTTACAGATTTTGGCACTAAGATCTGCATTTTTACGAATTTTGGCGCTAATAAAGTTCTCACGTTTGTCGCCAAAATAAGGTTTTTTTTACAGATTTTGGCCCTAAAGTAAATTTTTAAACGATTTGGTGTAAGTTCTGCATTGTTACGGATTTTGGCACTAATAAAGCTATTTTGCTTTTGTCGCCAAAAATAAATTTTTTTCACGGATTTTGGTGCCAGAATTCGTTGTTTTACGGATTTTGGTGCTGAAATCCTTCTCTTAACATATTTTGGCGCTAATAAAGTTAAGAAAAGTATTTAAGTGCCAAAATCCATAAACAGATTCCTGCACCAAGTCTGTAAAAAAACCGTATTTATTACGTGAGAAGAGAAGCGAGATAACTTTATTAGCGCCAAAATCTGTAAAGAAAAGTATTTTAGTGCCAAAATCCGTAAAAAAACCCATATTTTTGGCATCAGAAGCGAGATAACTATTAGAGCCAAAATATATTAAGAAAAGGATTTTAGTGCTAAAATCCATAAAAAACGGATTCTGGCGCCAAAATCCATAAAAAAATTATTTTTGGCGACAAACGCGAGATAACTTTATTAGCGCCAAAATATGTTAAGAAAAGGATTTTAGCACCAAAATCCGTAAAAAAAAGTATTTTTTGCGTGAGAAGCGAGAACTTTATTAGCGCCAAAATCTGTAAAGAAAAGTATTTTAGTGCCAAAATCTGTAAAAAAGGATTATTGTGCCAAAAACTGGGAAAAAAACATATTTTTAGCATCAGAACCGAGAACTTTATTAGCGCCAAAATATGTTAAGGTAAGGATTTTAGTGCCAAAATCCGTAAAAAAAACAGATTCTGGTGCCAAAATCCATAAAAAAAAACCTATTTTTTGCATCAGAAGTGAGATAACTTTATTAGTGCCAAAATATGTTAAGAAAAGCATTTTAGCACCAACATCCATCAAAAAACGGATTCTGGCGCCAAAATCCGAAAAAAAAACGTATTTTTGGCGTCAGAAGCAAGATAAATTTATTAGTGCCAAAATATGTTAAGAAAAGGATTTTAGTGCCAAAATCTGAGAAAAAAAAAGGATTCTGACGCCAAAATCCATAAATAACGTATTTTTAGTGAAAAATATATGAATTGCGCAAAAATAGTTAGCGACCAAAGCATGATCATTTTATTACAAAAGGTACAGACAAGGACACATCAGACACTTGTATGCAGATTTGATAATGAATAACCTTTGCTACACCCACTATAGGTGGGACTTGGGTCTCCTGGGAGGGTTTTCATTGAAAAATCGCGGCAAAAAACGCCTCGAAAACGCACCAAAAAATGCGCCAAAAGACGTCCGGCGCTTTACATAGACTCCTGTAGTAAATTTTCTGCCCGTCTCTGCCGTTTTTTAGAGCATGTGGCAAAATACGACCGGTAAAAAAAACAAAGAAAAAAGCAGCTCAGTGTAGACAGCAGGACGTTTTTACATTAGAAGTCTATGGGAGAGGATTACAGTCGGTTTTTCAGCGTTTTTAGAAAGCGAAAAATGCTGAAAAATCAGACATTTTTCTGTGCAGTGGAGACATAGCCTTATAGTCTTAAAGGGGTTTTGTCACAAAGTAAAATTGATGTGAGAAGCTTACAAAGTAAAAAATAAAAATTTTCATCATTATTAAAAATTCTCTAACATTTTTGTTTTAGCTGGTACCTTAGTGATCCCTAGTGTACAGCTTATCTCAAGGGGATGCGACAAGGGACAAGAGCTCCTCAGTCTTGCCGCACATGCTCAGACATCACCTCTCCACTAAGGCAGCTAATGTCAATCTATTCCCTACTTAATAATCACACACAATCACTGCTGAGCGTGTGTTCGACCCCAAATGCTGTCATTCTACTCCTGTCCTCTGTGCTCCTTAGTAATTAGCCAAATAGTACAAATAAATCTATAGAACCCTCAATCGGGTATGTGCATTGTGACAAAAAAAATCCACATTTGGCTCCTGTAAGGATTTTAACCTAGGATCCTTATGTTGAAAGGCTAAAGTGTTAACCACTCGACTGCATTGTAGCCAACCGCAGCTCTTTACAGAAACAGACCTTTGTTTGACTAGAGTGGGCACACTGTGGAGAAAGGCATTGTAATGTCTGCCCCCTTGTGAGCACACTGAAAGCTGAAGCTGGAAAAACAGGCATGAAATGCCTTTGTGCCAAAACTCCTTTAAATCCAGATTAACTGATCTATAGATTTTTTGGAGTGTGGAGGAACCAGATTACCTAGAGGAAACCTACGCAAAAATGGGGAGAACATACAAGCTCCTTGCAGATGTTGTCCTTGGTGGGATTTGAACCCAGGACCCCAGTGCTGCAAGGCCATAGAGCTAACCACTGAGAACCTTCATATGTAGTTTTTGGGGGATTGGAGAGAAGCAGAGTACCCAGAAGAAAACTACGCCAGGGAGGACATACAAGCTCCTTGCAGAAGTTGTCTTTGCTGGGATTTCAACCCAGTATCCCAGCACTGCAAGGGCTCGAGTGCTATCCACTGAGAATCTCCATCAATAGTTCTGTTAGTTTTGACAAGAAGAGTAGTTCAGCATGTTGTGATATTCTTTCCATCAAGACACCAGACACCACAGTGGAACCTAATGACCACATCATAAGTCAAAGGTGACAGGTGCCATTGGTGTCTGTTGTTCGACAGATATAGCATTCCATTATCGCTATAATGGAAAGCACGACAATAGTGTGAAGAGAGTCTTATACATATTCTATTATGCAGATAAACAAGATATACATCTGTGCTAATAATCCATTTTTCCATGTTTCTCTCTCTATAGTGCCTCTCCACTCTACTCATGTTGGTAACCAGTGACATGTATACACTGATCAATTATGTTGGCTTCATCAACTACCTGTTTTATGGCGTTACTGTGGCTGGGCAGATCGTCTTGAGATGGAAGAAGCCAGACATCTCTCGGCCCATTAAGGTTAGCAGCATTGATATAAGTTGTCATAAATGTTCTGTACCTTCAGGAGGAGGTTGTTCTATGTTGGGGTACTTGGAAACAGTAGCTACGTGTACAATATCTGAAGGCATTATGCTATCACCTCTTAATATAGTCTAGTGAAAGACTTGAATTGTGCAGAAGATAGTAATGAAGTATGAAGATGTCATGTACTAACAAATGGGAAGCATGGTGAGAAATGTCGTGAGAAACAGCGGAGACATTTAGAGAAGCAGACAGAAAAGGAAGAGAAGCAGTGGCTTAATATGCAGTAACACCCTCTCATTTTACCTCAGGTTAACCTCATATTTCCAGTGATCTACCTCCTCTTCTGGGCCTTTCTGCTGGTCTTCAGTTTGTGGTCTGAACCTGTTGTCTGTGGAATAGGCCTGGCCATCATGCTTACTGGAGTCCCTGTGTACTTCCTTGGGGTCCATTGGCAAAACAAGCCCCAGTGCTTCAATAACTTTGTTGGTGAGTACTTGAAAGCATCCTAGTCCTTAGGCTAGGTTCACACAGTGTTTTCTGATGCATATTTTTCAACACTATATGTATGACAAAACTGGAAATAGGTCAAAGACACAGAAGAGGTACAAGCCTTTTCATTCTTCTTTTTCTCTGTGTAGGTTTAATCCTGATTTTTGGCTTACAAGTACTGCTGCAAAATACATATAAAAAACGCAGTGTTTTGGTGATAGTGTAAAATATATACTTTGAACCAGACATAATATATAAATAAATATAAATTATATATAAATACGTTTATACAAATAAATAAATATTTATTTAAAGAAATACATTTATTTATTTATATATAAATACATATACATTACTCACAAAAAGTTAGGGATATTTGGCTTTTGGTTGAAATTTCAGAATGAACATAATATTTCTTGAATTTTTTTTTAAATGCACTTAATGAGACCATCTCTTAGAAAGCACATGTCCAACTGTTCAATGTTTCAGTACTTTTTGCACAACTTGCTGATCTCTAACAAGGAGCTTAGTGGCAAAATTCCCAACAGGTGTTTGATGCCTCAATCGCCCAATAAATTTAGGGTATCAGTTTGAACTGGGATTTAAACAGTCCTCCTCCTGCTGTTCACATTTTGATATCATGAGATCAAGAGAACACCTTACAATTGACCAACAGTACCTCGCCACTGCGAGGCTTCAAGCAGGATGTTGTCAGTTGGAAGTGGCTACAGTGTCCTCAGCAGGTTGCAACAGACATACAGAGAGACTGGAATAGTAAACAATGCCTTGTTAACCAGACATGTTTAACTCATACATGCCAACTCTCCCGCTTTTGGTGGGGGGTCCCGCTAATTGGGTCCCCCCCACCCTCCCGGCAGAGTTGGCGAAACTACCTGGCACTACCTGGCAAACAATGGGGGCACTACCTGGCAACAGAGGGGGCACTACCTGGCAACAGATGGGGGCACTATAAACTACCTGCAACAAGGGGGCACTACCTGGCAAACAATGGGGGCACCTACCTGGCAAACACACCCAATAGGGGGGGCACCTACCTGGCAAACAATGGGGCACTACCTGTCAACAGAGGGGCACTACCTGGCAACAGAGGGGGCACTACCTGGCAAACAATGGGGGTACTACCTGGCAAACAATGGGGGCATCACCTGGCAACAGATGGGGGCATCACCTGGCAAAAAATGGGGGCACTACTGGCAACCAATGGGGCACTACCTGGCAACAAGTGGGGCATCTACCTGGCAAACAATGGGGGCACCTACCTGGCAAACAATGGGGGCCCTACCTGGCAAACAATGGGGGCACCTACCTGGCAAACAATGGGGGCACCTACCTGTCAACAGAGGGGGCACTACCTGGCAAACAATGGGGGCATCTACCTGGCTCACAATGGGGGCACTACCTGGCTAACATTGGGGGCACTACTGGCAACAGGGGGGCAACTACCTGGCAACAGGGGCACTACCTGGCAAAAAATGGGGGCATCTACCTGGCAAACAGAGGGGCATTACGCCTGGCTAACAATGGGGGCATCTACCTGGCAACAGAGGGGCACTACCTGGCTAACAATGGGGGCACTACCTGGCTAACAAAGGGGCACTACCTGGCTAACAATGGGGGCATCTACCTGGCTAACAATGGGGGCATCTACCTGGCTAACAATGGGGCATCTACCTGGCAACAGAGGGGGCACTACCTGGCAAACAGAGAGGGCACTACCTGGCTAACAAAGGGGGGCATCTACCTGGCTAACAAAGGGGGGCATCTATCTGGCTAACAAAGGGGGCATCTACTTGGCTACAAGGGGGCATCTACCTGCCTGTAAGGGGAGAATAGATCAAACAGGTTTGTAGCTATAGCAACCTTAGTAGCTGATGAAGCCCATACAAGAGGGATTATCAGAATTAGGTGGAAACTGGTAATGGACATTAATTGCAAACGTGACTTGTCCATCTAATTTTTCCCCACAGCCGCCGCCCACTAAAATCTCCTGCTTTTTTCAATTTTCAAAATTCAAACATTTTAAACTAAAACACTTTAAATTTTCCCACTCACAAAAACCCTTCGTCCTTTTTCTTTTTTTCTTTTTGGAATTCAGGGGCTTTTTACGGCTTCAACTAGGCTGCCGTAGAACCAGGTCTGTAGCTATGGCAACAGTGCTGGCGCCTATCAAATAGATCAAACAGGTTTGTACATAAACCTGAGAGCTGATCACCCTTTAAAGAGGGAATACTCAGAAAGGTAAAAAAGTTAAGGGACAATTTTTTAAAAGTGATTGTTTTTGCAAGATGTTTAACATAAAAAGCAATCCTTGTAGTGAGACAACCCCTTTAAGGGAGGTGAGAGGCAACCAAGTGTCACATCAGACCATTTGTAACCGTTTACATCAGGGTGGTTTGCATGCTAGATGACCAACAAGGGTACCTGACCACACTACCAGGCACAGGCATCATTGTCTTGCATGGGCCAGAGAGCATCTCCGCTGGACGAGGGACCATTGATCCTCAGTGCTGTTCAGTGATGAAAGTCGATTCACTCTGAGCAGAAATGATGGCCGGCAGTGATGCTGGAAACGTCAAGGAAAGCTCTATGCATCTGCAACTGTTGTCACCAGACGAGCCTTTGGTGGTGGTGGTGGTGTTAGAGTGCGGGCAGGTGTGTCTAGTCAATACAGAACCGCCCTACACCTTGTAATTGGTACAGTGACAAGCCTTGAGTAACATTATTAATGAAAAAAACACAAAAGCCTCTATAGAATAAATGGGTGAGGTGTACCCATAAGGTAATATAAACACCCGGTTATACAAATTAATCAACAACACCAAAAACTACAATTTACCGTATATACCTAGGACACAATTAAATATAACTTTTAATAATGGTTAAGCAATAAAACTTATATACAAAACAATAGGGCCAGCACTGAACCCTACACTAATCCCTCAAATAACACTATCACTACCTATCAGACAAATATAGGGTATTCGCCCCAACAACGACACCCCCACCAGGAACCTAAACTACAAAATCCTAATAAAGCCCTAATATTAATGTATTTAGTGCCCACTAAACAGTTGTAGAATAGACCAACAAAATATATTCCCTAAACAAATAGATATATGGCTAAATGGAAACATAATACAAGATATCAAAAGAAATGCTCCAAATAGCCAATAACCATAATCCAACGCGTTTCACCTCCCTATGTATTTTGATATAAAGGATCATCAGGGACCAAATATAGGTACAAGAGAAATAAAGGACACAGTCAATCAAAAAGAGCACAAATTTATATCTCCAATAATAACAGAACAAAAGGCTTACGTCCCTTAGTAGATAGAGCCATGATGGACAATATAGATGCAAGGGTCCATGATGATCATTAGAAGGATCCCATCTAGTAAAAAACCAGTCTAAATGAACCAACAGGTAGTATGATAACATCATTAATCCAGTCAGTGTGCCTCTGCATGAACAACACATGGCTAATTTCATCTTCATGGACAACTATGCTCCAGCTCATCGAGGTTGCATCATCAAGGAACGGCTGTTGGGGACTGGAGAACCTCAAATGGAGTGGCCTGCACTTTCTCAAGACCTGAACCCCATAGAAATCTGTGGGATCAGCTTAGTTGCTGTGTAGAAGCTCGTACCTCTGTACGCCTGAACCTCAATGCCCTGAGGGGCGCCTTTCAAGAAGAGTGCCTCTGGAGTCAATAACTCAACTTGTGAACAGCATGAGACGCCGTTGTCAAGCTGTAATTGATGCTCAAGGTCACATGACACGCTATGGAGACATTGACATTTTTGATGGTGTATTCCCTCCACTGTTGTTGGCTTTTGTGTCATTAGATTGAGATGAGAAAATCAACATTGCAGGTTATGACATAAATGGTCTCAGGATAAAATATCACTGTACCGTGAAATTGTTACGTTTTCTATAAATAGCAACTGAAAGCCAAATGTCCTTAACTTTTAAAATAATAATATAATTTTGAAATCAATTTTCTCTCTATCATTTACATAGAAAGTGGAGTAACTGATTTTTGTCCCCCGTTCTCCAGATGCAATGACACGTGCAGGGCAGAAGCTATGTGTGGTGGTTTATCCTCAGATGGACAACAAAGATGAAGATGTCAGTGAGGAAACAAAAGAGCAGAGAGCTCCAATCTACAAGCCAGGGTCTGAAGCTGGAGATAGTGCTCACGCCTGAGTTCCTTTACTTCTCCATTGAGTATTCACTCCAATCCCACTGCCCCTAAAAACCCATGCTGTCAGGACCACACTGTACAGCCCTGCAGAGATAGATGGAACATGTATGTATTTGTGAATGTGTATGTGTGCGTGCGCCTCAATGTACGCAGAGACTATGCTGGTTATTATATTTCCTGTCTCCGTTGCCCTCAGGTAATAGTGGTGTCCCAGGGTAAAATCACTCAAGTCAGTGCTATGTATTTGCGTGTTTTTGTCACACATGCAGTTGTGCATTGTTTCTCTGTAGCTCTGTCTCTGCTGTACTGTGGAACTGTTCTTACATCACCACTACATACAGTGCCCTTAATTACTATACTCGTTTTCGTGATGGACAGCTGAACGAAGTGCAACACTGCTCTGTCTGGTGACCTAATGTCTATGCACCTTGTGTGAAACGAAATCTGAGCCCTAAATGTGTTTGTCATTATCTCCAGCAAACCTATGGCTCAAGGTGATAGGTTGTTCCTCATGATGGGCCACAATGGACTTTACGTATGCCAGATCGAGGTACCTGAAAAGCTTATTGTCCAACCATCAGTACAGTCTTTCCATGACTCTGCTCCTTGCAACTGAACATTTCATGTGGCATCACCAAAACAACATTCAGTACTAAAAGAAGGTTTACACCTGACAATCATGAGACCACAAAAATGACTTCCTTGAACTCTCTGCAGCCCACATGTGAACTTTAGAGCACATGCCTTTCCAAAGGTGCAACCTGCTACAAAGGAAGTCTGTGTTCTACAGTGTGGTCTCCTTTCCCTGATTGTTCTGGGACACACCGGTCCTTATTTCAATTCAAAACTGCGGTTAACCATAACCCCTTGAGGGCACTCCAGTCTCTTACTACACAATGTCCTATTTACACTCCGAGAGCTCTGGGTAATTATTTGCCAGGTGTTTTAATTCTCCAAAATACTCTACATGTTTTATATATATATTTTTTTTATTTAGGATCTATTGTCTCTGAATGTAATAAAATGGATCTTGTGCCTTTTTGGTGATTTGCCTATATGTGTAAAGTTATGTGCGTTCACATTGATAGATGTCATCCAACTCAGAGAAACATGTTTGTACCTCTGTGGATTGTGTAAGGATAATTAAAAGGGGTTTTCTCATCTTCCTTTTTCACAGAGCCTGATCTTCACTGCCAGTTTTAGGGTCCAACTTCCTGGTCAGGCTGTGGGAGGTCCTACAGCACTGATTGACATTTCAGCTTTGCTATCCTAGCTGAGCCTGTAAGAGGGATTTTGGTGGTGAAGGGATTTTAACAGCAAGGCACAAGACTACAGAGCTGGCCAGGGCTATTAGAGCAAAGCGAGGTGGTCGGTAGCCTAGGAAACGTTCTGTAAACAAGCAGGAGATAAGAACTGCTCTAAATCTGAAATGAATCAAAATCATAACAACAATGTATTGGTAATGAGCTTTATTTACGCTTTAGCTACACAAGATCTGGTGAAATCAATTTTAGATATATTTCCAACATTACATTGTGTAGAATACTACGGTTGTAGTGCGACACGCCTCCAGAATGCCCCTCGATCTCAGGCGCAATACAAAGTGCCGCAGGCGCTTTATAATGCGCCTAATTTTGAAGTGCGTCTGCTCATACATCAAGCGCACAGGGCTGTGCCAATTTTTGGGATGAAAGGATGGCAGACTACTGGCGCAACCCCATATATACTTGTCGCCCTAAGTGTATGGCAAACATGTGGTACCTCAAGCTGCCAGCCAACATGAATCCTTCTCTTCTCCTTGTTATCCGTTCTATTCTCAGTGTTGTAGCTAATGCATCACTATGGGCAGTAGCAGAGATTTGTAAATCAAGCCTCAATGGAGCTGCAACAATATGCACGAAAATGCCTTCAAGTTGAGGCACCCGATTGGCCATTCTCAGATTTCACAATGTGAATATATTTGGAAACACAATGCAAATAAAGGGCGAGATGTCCGAAATTGGCGGTGCTATATTAGTTTTTAGACGCATTAAATAAGTGTAAAGTGCGCCAGAAAGTCCAACCCTATCAAAAATCTGGCATCAGGTATACCTTGCATAGAAAACATAACGCGCCTAAAAATTATGCGCTGTGTGCCTCCAAAACTAAATGCGCCTATTGAGGCGCATAGTACATCATTACAAGTGTATATGTGTTAGGTGCATTTCACATTTTACAAGTATGTGTTAGGCGCATTTCATATACTTGTAATGATAAGCTATGTGCCTCCGTGCACGATGTGCCTTGATAGGGGCATTACATACTCCATACCAATGAAATGATTTGTGCCACGAATAGCGCAAATTGCGGCACATACCATATCATTAGAAGCGTATGTAATGCCCATATCGAGGCACATCGCACACGGAGGTGCATAGTTTATCATTACAAGTATATGAAATGCGCCTAACACATACTTGTAAAATGTGAAATGCGCCTAACACATATACACTTATAATGATGTGCTATGCATCTCAATAGGCGTATTTCGTTATGGAGGCGCACAGCACATCACTTTTAGGCGCATTACAATGTGTCGGTCCCGGCCTATAATACACCTAGTTTTGGTGTGCAAATGTTCATTTACATTCAAAATATGGCGTCAAAAACGGTTTTAGCGCAATATAGACCAAAAAACTGACATTGGCGTGTTGGGAAATGTTGCCCAAAATCTTTGTCATTTCATTAATATTATTTATGTATAAGTGGCATCTCGGAGTTCTTTATTCTATGGTGTTGCCCCTGTAGAATTTAAAAGGATGTAACTACATAATTTAAGACACTAAGAAGTACAAGTCCAATATACATGAGCTTAGTGCATAATAGACTTGTACAGACAGAGAAAGGATCCAACCCACGAGGGGAACATTGTGGGCCAGTCGGTAAAGGTAGAAGTAGAAGCTGCCCACTGTATGGGCAAAGGGTAATTGTGCTGTAGGCTTTTTTGAAGAAGTTTTTTTTAGGTTGCTCTTAAAATTTGGGATGTTGGTTGTTGGATGTCAAGGAAGAAGTTTTACAGGGATGCACAGGGGAGATTTTGGAGGCAGTTGTATGAGGAACAGATAAGAGGAGAGCAGAAGAGGTCTTTGAATTCATGTGGTGAGGTATCAGAGCTTTAGAGCAGAGATGTGAGGATGGAGCAGGGTGTGGACAGCCCTGTACATCACTGTTTAGATTTTGAACAAAATTTCAAATTCAAAATTTGAATAATTCATAGTTAGTGAGGAGACTGGCAGAGGAATCAGGGACAATAAATGGGCAGCAGAGCTGAGGTTAGATAGTAGGGTGAAAGAATATTAGATGGGTATTCTAGAATGTAGATTATAAAAGCACAAACTAGCATTTGTGATGACTTGAGGTTGAGATAAAACTAGATTCAAGAAATGTTTTTGATGTAGAAGAAGGAGGAGGTGTTAGGACATGGATGTGTGATTTGAAAGATAGGGCCGAACTGAAAATATTCGAGAGGAACTGAACTTGTAGGAGTAGGAAAGGTGGGGATCTGTTAACTTTGATTGATCCCTTTGGTAAGGGGATTGATGGGAATGGTAGTTAATTTAGATTCTTCTATGTTGAGTTTTAGAAAGCGGAGAAGAAAGAAAGAAAGTATATAGCTCATACATACTCTGAAACGGTGAATATGAGGGGAAGATGGAAGGGGTATATTTGGGTATTTCAATGAACAACCCTTTGAGATTTTATCGGGTATTTTGAGAACTGTAACTCCAAGGGCTTTTAAAGACATCAACATAGAGGGGGAAAAACAATAGGTGGTGTGTAAATCAGACACTATGGGAGACATATAAAAAAAACTGTCTATCAAAGTTTTTCTTTTTTCCCACAGAAAAAAATCAGAGCCCCCCTTTAATTTTTTTTGGGGGATTAATAAAATGAAAAGGTACCTCTGCTTGGATTCTATGGGTAACAAAGAAAAACTTGGGACCTAGACATTTTCATCCCAACCCAAATTTTTGGTTGGTCACTGTGGGGGGCCCCGGGAAGAGACCAAAGGGTAAAATTTCCTATTAAGGAATTTGTTCCGGGGCCACAGGGGCTTGCTGGGGTCCTAAAACATCCGGGTGGGGCCCTTTGGTTTTTCTTAGGGCGGGGTAACAAAAATTTTTTCGCCCTCATTGAACTGGGGAGGGTTTTTTTAAGAGAAAAAAAACCTTCTTTCCTGTCACAAATTTTCTGCACATCCCACACAGATCCCGCCCAAATTCCTCGCATCATGACAAAAAAACCCAAATGACAAATTTACTTTTGAACTTTCCCCATATGCAATACCCAAAAAACATCACC
Source organism: Phyllomedusa bahiana (assembly GCA_025379985.1). Taxonomy (NCBI): domain Eukaryota; kingdom Metazoa; phylum Chordata; class Amphibia; order Anura; family Hylidae; genus Phyllomedusa; species Phyllomedusa bahiana. The sequence continues at coordinate 24,795 of JAODAL010004466.1, read as the reverse complement.
AATAAATCCACCGTAATGGGCAAATTACCAGACAAGTGTTTTTGTGACAAAACCCCCCTAAAAAACCAAACCCCAAACTATTCTATTTAAGGGTCAAATAATCCCTCCCAACCCTACGAAAAACCCCCACATGTACTTTCCACTGCACACGGGCCTAAGAACATTTTTCCCGCCATACGGGGACCAATATTATATTTGTATAGGTCTGCAGCAATAAGTATTACACTGCAGTTACATTTAGTGGATCCCCGGAGACTTTTTTCTGTCAGCGTCGTTCACTTTCCCTTTTCTTCTCCATCCGGTTCACACCTTCATGCTGTTTTGCCCCCGGGGCCAATACTGCCCTGAAATTTTTGGACACAAATACTTGAACCTCACATTTCCCAACTCCTTAATTATGGGTTATAGCAGTCCCTCGTTGGGTATTGGGGGCATGAACAGTATATGGGGCCACAGGCAGATATATGGGGCCACACGGGTATATAGGGCCACAGGGGGTATAGGGGGCCCAAAGGCATATAGGGGGGGGCACAGGCAGTAAGGGGGCCACGGCGGGTTACATAGGGCACCGAGGCAGTATATGGACCCGGGCATTAGGGGGGCACTGAGCAGAAAAAATGGGGACCACAAAAGGGTATATAGGGGACTGGGGCAGAATATAGGGTCCAGAGCAGTTAGGGGGGTCCTGACAGTAGGGGGGCCCAGGCGGGGTAGGGGGCCACAGGCAGGCATAAGGGGCACAGCGGGGTTTGGGGGCCACAGGCGGCATATGGGAAAGGGCGGATATGGGGGACAGGCAGGAAGGGACCCACGGGCGTTGGGGGGGCCCACAGGGGGGGATATGGGGGGCCCACGGGCAGATATGGGCGCCCCCGGGAGTATAGGGGGGCCCCACAGGCAGGAATATGGGGGGCACGGGCGGGCAATGGTGGCCAACAGCTAGGGGGGCCACAGCGGAATATCACAGGCAGGGATATGGGGGCCCAGGCAGGGATAGGGGGGGGCCAACGGGGTATGGGGCCAAGGCAGGGATTTGGGGCCCGGCAGGATAGGGGGGCCAAGGCGTTAGGGGGGCCACGGGGCGGGGTTGGGGGGCCCACGGGCAATAGGGGGGCCACGGCACATTATGGGGGCACAGGCAGTTTTTAGGGGCACTGAGAAGGGAAAAACGCGTTAAAAAAAAAAAAACTTTAAATTTTCCACCTTAACCCCGCGACACGCTCCGCCTCTTCCGCCCGCGCTCCCCCCGGGCACTCCTCGGGGGCACGGCCCCATGAGGCCTTTCCCCGGGGCCGCATCGCGATGACATCACATCACGCGACCTGCCGGCTAGGCGACGGGGGCGGCGGGGCCTCAACGCTGTGAGGGCCCCCGGCCCCGTGGTTGGACCTGCGGGTCCGACACTGTTGCGGGGCAGGGACGTCGCCCCCTCTGCCCCCGAAGCCGCAGCTGCAGGCGTCCACGGGCGACATGAGCTGAAGACCAGTTCCGGGGCTCCAGGCCCACGGCACGGGCCCGGGGCCCGGGAGACTCGGGCAAGGGGTTTTATTCGGGGCCTGACCCCGAATAAAAAGCCTAGCACGCCTGGGGACGGACAGGTCTAAAAAAAGGGACAGTCTGTCATGTGATTTAAAATTCCCAAAATATAGAAGGGGTTTTGTGTAACAATAGGTGGGTACCAAAAAGGGTGTGTACCAATAATTTATTTTGTAAGAATATGTGTATTTAGTATACCTATATGCAAGGCCATCCTAAGCTTAAAAATTTATCAGGGCGGGGGGGAAGAAAAACCTCTCCCTCTTAATATAATGCGTAATGATATGACACAGTGCATCACCATCAAACAGAGCCTGAATATACAAAAAGCTTTTAAAATTGTTACATATAAAAAACTTCAAATAAAAGTCATACAGTTCCAAAAAACACTGTACACAACCAGACTCCCAAGGGCCAATATTACCAATTCCCATAAACACTTTTACCAACATATACCGGTAATACCACCCAATCATGATCATGTATCACCAGCACATAGTGATCCAATACCGCCACACCAGGATCACATATCACCACCACATAGTGACTGAATTATACCACCACACCATGGCCTCATATCATCACCACATGGTGACTAAATAATTCCCCCCACACCTACCACATAACCACAATGTGACTAAAAATACAACATTTCCCCTATTTAAATAAAAACCTTTTTCTCAACCAAAAATTACCGGCCAAAAAAGTGACTTACGGGGGTAATACCAATTGCAAAAACAGGTGTGCAGACATATAATGATTACAGTAAAATCACAGGGGCTCACACAATTCTCTTAAAGGGGGTTTTCCCCATCCCAAAGTTACATGGGGTCCTCCCCAAAGGGTATTTAATCATTTTCTAAATATTGTCATTAAAAAAAATGAACTGTGAGGTCAGCCTTCCCCGACCCGGGGGACAGGAGCCGATTGGGGTCGTTTGAGTGTTTTTCACTTCTTTTTTGAGGGAGGGAAAAATGAATGGCTTTGAAGGGCGGGGGGGAAAAGACCCTTTTTCTTTTGTATAAAAAAATACACTGGGTTTTAATGTAATTAATTGCAAACTTTTCAGAAATCCCCTGCCTCCACCCCCCTCCCCTCCTCCCGCACCAGAATGAAAAAGGGGTCCTACTGAGCTTATTTTTCTTTGAGCACAGAAAGGGAGAAATAAAAACCATAAGCTTGTGCACAAAAAGTTCCATATTGGGTTAGCCAAAAAATGTTTCTCAACTACTGAACTGAGTATTAAGAAAGTGCATGGGAGGGGGGAGGATAACACAAGGAGGTATTGTTTTTTTTTTAAAAAAAGAAAAAACAAGCCCTTTTTCAAGCCTCAAGAAGGGGGTACAGCCTGTGGGAATTAAATTCTTGGGAAAAACCCTTTAAGTTTTTTTTTTGTTCCACACGCCTAGACCTCCATACGTCTTTTCCCCCGCCCCGCTCTTACATGAATTTAAAAAACGAAATCTTTAAAACTCCTCATTTTCCCCCACTTCCCTACCAATTCCTATCTCTATACAAAAATCCCCATCTATAGCACCCCCAAATGGGAATAATTACCTCTTTGTCCCCCAAACAGTAAAGGGGCCCCCCAAAAGGATATATGGGTCCCATTTTGACCAATTTTAGTTTTTTGTTACCAAAATAGGGAAATAGTTTAAATTCCTAACATGTTTAGGTACCGGCCAAAATAGGTAGGGATCCCCCAATTAGGGAGATTTATAGCACCCATTAGGGAGGTAAATTAAGGTCCCCCAATGGTAGGTTCTTTTCCTCTATTAATAATGGGTAGTTTTTATAGGCCCCCAAAAAGTAGATTATAAACCCCGTTTTTTTATTAATACCTTTTTAGGTAGATATTTTGGTAGTTGTCCCCTGTAGCCAGGTAGTTGCTCAATGTAGCCAGGTAGTAGCCCCCTGTAGCCAGGTAGATATTTGCCTCCTGTAGCCAGGTAGTTATATGTCCTCTGTAGCCAGGTAGTTATATACCCCCTGTAGCCAGATAGCTATTTCCCCCCTGTGCACAGGTTGTTTCCCCCTGTAGCCATGTTGTTGTCCCATGTAGCCAGGTAGATGCCCCCTGTAGCCAGGTTGTTGTCCACTGTAGCCTGGTAGTTGCCCCCTATAGCCAGGTTGTTGTTCCCTGTAGCCAGGTAGTTGCCCAGTGTAGCCAGGTAGTTGCCTCCTATAACCAGTTTATTTGCCCCCTGTAGCCAGGTAGTTAGTTGCCCCCTTTAACCAGATAGTTGCCCAGTTATTTGCCCAGGTATGTATATGCCCCATGTGGCCAGGTAATTGACCCCTGTAGCCAAGGAGTTATTTGCCATCTGTAGCCAGGAAGTTATTTGCCCCCTGTAGCCAGGTTGTTGCCCCCTGTAGCCAGGTATATGGCCACTGTAGCCAGGTTGTTGCCACCTTGTAGCCAGGTAGTGGCCCCCTGTAGCCAGGTTGTTAACCCCTGTAGCCAGGTATATGGCCCCTGTAGCCAGGTTGTTGCCTCCTTGTAGCCAGGTAGTTGCCTCCTTGTAGCCAGGTTGTTGCCCCCTGTAGCCAGGTTGTTGCCCCCTGTAGCCAGTTAGTTGCCCCATGTAGCCAGGTTGTTGTCCCCTGTAGGCAGGTTGTTATAAGGCCCTGTAGCAAGGTAGTTATTTTCTCCCTTTAGCCAGGTTGTTGTCCCCTGTACTTCAGTACACAAAGGCCACGGACAACTTTGTTTAGCAGTAAGAAAATCTTTTTTAGTAATTTCTTTAAATAGTCCATACTATTAGTCCATAGTGTAAATAGTGGGGAGTCTAAAGGGAACTCTACCCAGGAGGCTTAAATGCATGAATAGCACTTTATTACAAATAATGGAAGCGGTATTGAGATATAAAAGTGAAATGTTGTCCCCTGTAGCCAGGTAGTTATATGCCCTCTGTAGCTAGGTAGTTATTTGCCCCCTGTAGCCAGGTAGTTATATGCCCCCTGTAGCCAGGTAGTTATGTGCCCCCTGTAGCCAGGTTGTTGTCCCATGAAGCCAGGTAGTTACCCCCTGCAACCAGGTTTTTGTCCCCTGTAGTCAGGTAGTTATATGCCTCCTGTAGCCAGGTAGTTGCCCTCTGTAGCCAGGTTGTTATCCCCTGTGGCTAGGTAGTTATATGTCCAGTGTGGCTAGGTGGTTATATGCCCCCTGTAGCCAGGTAGTTGTCCCTTGTAGCCAGGTAGTTGTCCCCTGTAGACAGGTTGTTGCCCCCTGTAGCCAGGTTGTTTCCCAGTATAGCCAGGTAGATGCCCCATGTAAAGTTTAAATGAAAATTAAAAAAAAAGAAAAAAAGATACTCACCTCTTCATGTTCCCTCTCCGTGCGTTCGGCTCCAGTGTAAGCAGCAGGTCGGGGAGCTTGTGTACAATGTAAGCAGCGTGACGCCATTACGTCAGCACACTGCTCCAAGAGGTCTTCAGGGAAGGAAGCGGAGACCCAACGTCGCAGGGGGTGTGAGGAAAGCTATGCATCATGCCCCCTGCAACATTGATGTGTATATACAGCACTCACTGAGTGCTGTATATACAATGGAGAAGGCAGGAGGGTAACAAACCATCCTGCCTTCTCCCTGTAGAAGCAGCCCATCTGTTTGGAATATACAGGCTTTAGCAATAACAGTATTTTATTATACTTATATTTCTAGTGCAGAACATGCATCTATATTTTGGGGTGAAAATGTGCTATGATTTAAATCCACATAAAAATATTTTGGAGCTGTGCACTGATTTACTTCATTTAGGACCTTGTGTACGAAAACTGTCTAGCAGTAAGACTGTCTTTGTTGCCCATAGCAGGGGCGTAACTTTGGTTCAGAAAGTGGGGGGACCAATTTTCCCTCTAATCCCCTATCTTCCTATCCCTCCCTCCTTCACTCGCCTTCCCTTTCACTTCCCCTCCCTTACCTTCTCTCCCCTCCTCTCCCTGCAGTGAAGCGGCCCCCTATAACCCAGTTAGGAGGTCTGAGGGAGTGTTGTGAGCTCACCCAGCAGGTCCGAGTGGAGTCCTTATGGCAAACACTTTTGGTGTAATCCATAAGGTTAGTGGCTCTCTAATTACTGAATTTTAGAGCCGGACTGGGACTAAAAAGCAGCCCTGGCAATGAAACCGAAGCAGCCCACCGACAATATTATCCCTCTAGATGGAAATAAAAAATGTTGTGTAGTGCAGCAAATTTTGCTTAACCCCTCCCATCCCCCATCACTACTCCACTAAATTTGTTATACACACAACAGAGTGAGGAAAATAAAAGAACCCAATCTCACTCCCACCCCTGGGAAATTTCACTTATAGTCCCAAATACATGCCCTACCCCAAAATTTAATTTAAATCTTTAACCAAGAATTACATACTCACTGACCCAGAGATTAATTAACTGAACCCAGAATTACATTTTCTAAATGCCCTAGAAAAGACTTACTTTTTCCGTTAAACATTACCCCAAAAAGATTATTTACACACAACCCCAGAAAGAAATTTCATTACCACTGTTCCAAAATTAATTACCACCACCCCAGAATGATTACTTTCATTACAACACCAAAACCCCGGATTTAGCATTACACATACCCCAGAGATTACATTACACACTGTACCCTAGAGACTAAATTAGACAAGGTAGCCCAGAAATTGTGTGGGTATATATATTGAACACAGACATACTACACACTTAGGGTCAGTTCACATGATGGTTTATCGGCACTGGTAGTGTTGTTTGCTTGTTGGAAATTTGGCGATTGCAAAGGCAGAATTACGATGAACGACCCAGCCTGCCCGAGGCAGAATTCTGCCTCCTATGCCTTAGTGCTGTTAGTGCAGAAAAGGCCTCAAAGAATTATTTTGGAAGCGCTGACAGTTTGCGTTGAAAATACTCAAGTAAAATCAGTGTCATCTAAACAACGACACTGATTTTACATTGTGTATATAATATAAATCAGTTTCCTGTCGGATTGGACGCCAGTTCTGAGGCAGATCCAGAACTGAATCTGCCCCAGGATCAGCATTCAAATCTTCTGTGTGAATGTACCTTTAAAGGGGTTGTCTCACTAAATTGATTCGTCCTGTTTTCTTGGTTTCATTTTGAATTACGGGGGCGCGTTTACTGGCTTCTACTAGGCTGCATTAGAAGCCTAGTAGGCCTAGGTCTGTAGCTATAGCAACCAGTGCTGGCAGCCTATCATGAGAGATTCAACAGGTCTGTAGCTGTAGCGACCTGAGGAGCTGATACAGCCCATACAAGAGGGGATATCTTAGAATAGGTAGGACACTGATAATGGACATATATTGCAAAGTGACTTGTTTTTGCAAGATCTTTAACATAAAAAGCAATCCTTGTAGTGAGACAACCGCTTTAAGGAATGTTCACACAGCATATACCGGGGCGTACTGTGCGCTCTGCTATATGCCGGGTGTTTTAGAAGTACGCGCTGGCCAGTCCATACTTCTAAAATTTTTTTCAAAGGGGCCGTCCCATTCACTTCATTTTCCCGGCGCATAAGTGCAGGGAAGACGAGACGTGGTTAGACACATGGCTGTACAGTATATACACATCTCGTATATACAGTACATACCCTACTCACATGCACACACAACGCCTAGCACCCTTGTACCCTCCTTACCTGCCTCCTATAGTCTGGTGCAGTTGGCATTCGGCAGGAGATTCCCTTCTTCTCTGATGAAGGGGGAAGTGGTATACAATGGGAGGGAAAGTTACAGCCCCAGATACACAATATGCTGGACTGTGAGCAGCGTTCTCATTGGTGAAGCAGCCCCTGCCGACTCCTGCTCTACTAATCAGCACTGCTCCCACTCTGCACTGACACTGGAGGCTGCTACCTACTCTGTCTCCCCAAGATGCAAAGAAATATAGGAGGCAAAGGGTTAACTTCCTCCTCCTCTGTGCTCTGCTCTCCCCACTTACCGTATTCTCATGTTTCATATGGATTATTTTCTATTGAAGTGGATAAAAAGTGGGGGGGGACCGTCTCCCACCCAGAAAAAAGTGGGGGGGACCAGTCCCCTCCGTACCCCCCTAAAGTTACACCTATGGCCCATAGCTACCAATCAGAGCTCAGCTTTTATTTTTCCAGAGTAATATTTGAAATGAAAAATGATCTCTGATTGGTTGCTATGGGCAAAAAAGACAGTCTTACAGCTAGACAGTTTTCATATATAAGGCCCATAGTTTTCTCAATTTATGTCCATAGCTGCTTTCACATTTCTGCTAGTTGCCTTTAGAAACAGACAGTGGTTTATCTCCACCTAACTATGTTACCCAACAATTTAGTTCTAACTGTTTAACTGTTATCTGGGCTCTCAACAATGTACTTCTCTCTGTTAACAGGAAACCAACAAAATTTAGAATTTAGCTTTAGACACAAAAAAGAAAAAAAAAGTTAAGATTAATTACATAGTTAGGTTAGGATCTGTCCTCACGACAAGTATTTTAAATTGGAATCTTTGTGGATTTTGTATGTCGTTTTGGATGCTGATCCGTATCCAAAATCCCATCGAAATTAATACGACCCTAAATCCACATGAAATACTTGTTGAAAACCGTGTCGTCCGGCAGGTTTTTTTTAACGGTGGGATTCGATGAATAAAGTTTACTCATCGTCTGGACGTACATTTAGTTAGGATTGAAAAATCTAAAATGTCAATCAAGGACAATCAGATGTATCATTTGCAGAAGTACTCAAAAGTTAATTTAGACTTTAAACCCTTACCGACAATTGACATGCTCATACGTCATGGTCGGAAAGGGGTTCCTGCACATTAAAGTATGGGTGCATCATGGAGATCTTGCAAGCTCAGCAGGCAAGATCAAGCTGCTTGTGATTAACCCTTAACTATCGCGATCTATCAGATTGCAGTATTTTCTTCACCCTGGGTCCCAAAAAACGGATTCAAAAGCGATCAAAAAGCCTTGTCCCCCCAAAAATGATATCAATAAAAAAAATCAAATCATCCCACAAAAAACAAGCCCCTACACAGCTCCAAACACAGACAAAATAAAAAGTTATGGCTCTCAGACTATGGTGATGCAAAAACATGTTTTTATTGTGTAAAAGCAGTAAAACATAAATAAATATACAAATTGGGTATCGTTGTAATCATATCAACCTGCTGAGTAAAGCTAGCCTGTCATTTATACAGCATGGTGACCACTGTAAAATATAGAAATAAAAAACACTACTAGGATTGCTGTTTTTTGTTCAAATCACCTCACAAAAACATTAATAAAAAATGACAAAAGGATCATATGCACCCCATAATGGTATCAATAGAAATGTCAACTCATCCCGCAAAAAACAAGTCCATAATCAGCTCCGTATACAGAAAAATAAAAGTTATGGCTTTCAGACTATGACGACATAAAAATGTAATTTTTTTATAAACACATTTCCATTGTGTAAAAGTAATAAAACCTAAAAACGATATAAAATTTAAATCATTGTAATTATACTGACCCACATCGTAAAGGTATTATGTCATTTATACCACACCGTGAACACTGTAAGATTGAAGCCCAAAAAACAATGGCGGAACTGCATTCCTCCCCCCCTTTATTTTCATGGCCATATGCTAAAAAATCTATGGAACAATTGTGCGCCCTAGATGAGATCCATGAGGGATGTTGAATCCAAAATGGGGTAACCTGGAAGGTTTCACGTGTTCTGGTATTTTGGGGGCTTTGCAAATGTGACCTGGCACTCACCAAAATCTGCATTCCAAAAGCCAAATAGCGCTCCCTCTCTTGTACACTTGTACTGCCATGCGCCCAAATAGCAGTTTACATTCACATATAGCGTAGTGATGAACTTAGAAGAAATTGTGTAACATCATTTTGGAGCTTTTTTCCCATAATTCCTTGTAAAATATATGCATTTTGAGCTAAAATTGCTGATTGTAGGAAAAAAATTATTTTTTTTTCATTTTCAGAGCCTAACGCTAGAAAGATTTGTGAAACACCTGTGGGATCGATATACTCACTACAACCCTGGAAATATTCCTTAAGGGGTATAGTTTCCAATATGGGGTCTTTTTAGGGTCATTATTAAGTTTTAGGCTCTTAGGGTGTCCACCAACCTGTAACGGCGCCTAAATAAAATCCTAATGAAAATTAGGTGCTCCTCCTATTCTGAGGCCTGTTGTTGAGCTAAATAGCGCACCAGGACCATATATGGGATGTCTCTAAAAACGGCAGAATCTAATTTCTGTGAGATACCTATTGGGTAAACAAACTTTCTAAATGTTTTTTTAAATACTTTAAGGGGTCTAGTTTCTTAGTTGGAGTCATTTATGGGGGCGTCTAACATACTCGCCCCTCAAAGTCACATCAGAAATTGACTGGTCCCTAAAAAATCTATTTTGCAATTTTTCTTGAAAATGTGAACAATTACTACTAAATTTCTAAGCCCCCTAATGTTGTAAATTAAAAAAAGACAGTTAAAAAGCAATGCCATCCTACAGCAGACATATGGTAGATGCTAGTTCTAAACTATTTTGAGTGGAATAACTTACACACAGAAATTTCTGAACTTTGAAAATGGTAAATTCTTCAAAATTCTCACAATATTTTGATGTTTTTCCCAAATAAACAAAGCTTGTTTGGACCGAAATTTCTTACTAACTTAAAGCACAATGTGTCAGGAGAAAAGAATATCTGAATCACAGGGATAGATAAAATATTTCAAAAATGGGGCTCTACCAGGAAGGTCCAAACTGGCTCTGGCGGTAACGGGTTAAAGATGAAAAGTTGTTCATAAGTGGAGTTCCCTTTAAAGGGTACTATAGAGAATGATGCCCCAGAGGCTGATATTGGGATTCAGCTACAGTTGGGATGCAAGCGCTTTAAGTTACACCTGTCCTGAGTCTACTCTTCTGATCGCAGGATTTTTGAGGGGAGGTTGGATGTAGGAGCAGATCTCACCTGGTAATCTCAGAAGACCTCTTTATGTAATGCTTGCCTGGTACACCTATTTTCCATTCAACCCACCTTAAGGAGGTTTTCAGAGTCATTTAAAAATGTGGTCATTGTCTTAAAGTGTTTAATGTGAGGAATAAAAAAATTATATTTTAACTCAATGTAAGTGTCACGGTTCACGCCGCGGTCCCTGCTATGGACCGTCAGCGTGCCAGTGTCTCTCGTGTCCTGGCCGCTGCTGCGACATTCCCTGGTGTCCCTGGCTCTTTTCACTCACCTGTCCCGGCTCCTGCCAGTCCTGCAGCCGCTCCTGCTGGCAGGTCTGAGTAACCATGGCTTCCTCCAGCTTCCTGTCATCCTGTGTGCACACGTGCTCCCTCTAGGGGCATGCACGCGGCACTGCACGTCATTTCTAAGAGTCGGTGTTTCTAGGTCCAGCCCAGTGACCTGTGACCCCTGGCTACTTAAGGAACTTCCTACCTGTGCTCAGCGTCAGTTCGTTGTTGTGTTTGCTCATATATAGAGCTTGACCCCTTGGCTGCTGGCTTGCTGCTGTGTAATCTATACGTTTAACGGTTCCTGCTGAACATCTGCCGCTACACCTGCGCTGCCCTGTCTCTGTTCCAGCACCGGCTATCCTGACCAGCCCTTTGGCTACCCACCGTGTGTGTTACCCTCTAGGCCCACGGTGGGCCCAGAGGATCCGCCATACCCAGGCGCTCTCCAGCCATCCCGGTTGGAAATCGTTACAGTAAGAGCTTTATAAACACAGCAACACCAACTATCGACAGTCCTCTGGATATAAACAAGATGGGTTCCATAGGTTTGCTCTTACATTGAATCTATATGTAAGTTGGAACAGGTACAGGTGCAACTCCAGCTCAATTTTTCTTTCAGTTTTATATAGTATAGGGAAGGCTTAACACCACTGCAATGTTTGTTTTGCAGTCTGGCTCCAGCGTTTAGCACATTACACCGCTAAAGGAGTGTGTAACAGCCAAGACGCCTCAGACTAAAGTAAATGCCATTTATCATTTATTGTCCCCTATGTACTTGCTTAAGATCATCTATATAACCCCCTCAAATGTACAGTGCCCTGGAATTAATGGTGCTCTAAAACAAATAATAATAATAATGATAAATGGGGCATGATTCTGGGGCTTGCTCTGATGTAGCGGTCTGAGTCACATCCAATATTAACCTCCGTTCTTAAGCAAGAGTCGGATGTTTGTAACTTAGGGACTGGCTGAATGTCAATTTTTTATAGTTTCTTTTTATGCAATAAATGGGAAAAGGTGTGTTTTACATTTTTATTATTTTATTTATGTTTTAAATATTTTATTCATGTTTTTACTTTTTTTTATTCCTCTACGGTACTTGACCATCAACGTACAAATTCGCTTGTACACTACATTGCAATACTTATGTAAGTACGGTGCAATAGGACAAATAACATAGCAGGTCTGGGCATTCAAAAGGGCTCCATGCTGCCATGCCAACTGCTTGGCAGTTGTGGGTTGAAGGGTGATTGGATAATGAATAGGACAATCTCCTCTCCTCCCTATCTCATATCTTAGCTGCTGCATTCACACTGACTGTGGCATCTAAGTGGTGAATTGGCATGGATAAAAGTTATCTCTGATCCTTGTGGCTCATACCAGGCATCAGATATAAGCAACAGCTCCATTCTCCATATATCAGATGTTAGGAAGAAGTTAATGCTGGCTATAAAACAAAGGTTTCATGTACAATGCCTTCTGTATCTACAGATCAACAGACCAGGGTTGCCATAAGTAATTTAATAAGAAGCCCCCCATACAGCTAAGGCCTGAGCCTCCTCTCCATCCTCACCTATTACCAGTTCATTACTCTTGCACCATATCAGCAGGCCCTCTGACAGTAATACAGCCAGTACTTCCATAATGGCTCATTTGCTCATGTTGACCCTTGTCTGCCTATAAAAGTACCTGTCATAGTCAGTTATTAGTGTTGAGTGAACAGTAAAAAGTTCTAGTTCGATTAGAAACTCGAAATTTTGCGAATTCGGTTCGAAGTTGTATTCGAACTCGAACTTCAAACCTCAATTTTAGATTTTGTTAAAAAAAAATTAACTTATTTAGAGTTCAGTACCTGGACTGCACTTCTGTGAAGTAATGCTGTTGTGATGTATGGAGTATGTGGTTTAACATTGTCTTGCTGAAATATGCAAGGCCTTTTCTGAAACAGATGGATGGGACCATGTGTTGTTCTAAAACCTCTACATAACGCTCAGCATTGATGGTGCATTTCATCTGTAAGCTTCCAATGCCATATGCACTAATGCAATCCCATACCATCAGGCTTTTCAATTGCATGCTGATAACAATTTAGATGGTCCCTCTCTTGTTAAGTCTGCAGCACATGGCGTTTGTAGTTTCCATAAATGATGTCACATTTGTTTCTTCAGAACAATTTTCCTTATCCCATTGTAAATGAGCTGTGGCCCAGAGAAGACAGTGGTATTTCTATGTTGTGTGATATATGGCTTCTTCTTTGCGTGATAGAGCATTAACTTGCATTTGTGGATTGCATGATGAACTGTGGTTAAAGGCAATGATTTCTGGAGTATTCCTAAGTCCATCCAGTGATTTCCATTAGGGAATCATGCCTATTTTAATGCAGTGCCATCCGAGGACCTGTAGATGACAAGCACACAATATTAACTGTCTTCCTTGTCTTTTGCACACACAGATTTCTTCTTTGAATCTTTTGATGATATTATGTATTGTAGATAGTGGGGTATTCAAAGTCTTTTTCATTTTATGTTGAGGAACATTTATTCTGAAAGTGTTCCACAATTTTTCGACACAATTTTTCACAAATTGGTGAACTTCAGATCGTCTCTGGTCCTGAGAAACTCTGCCTCTCTGACATGCTCTTTTTTTTTTACATATGTGACTTACTTGAAAATAGACCCAACAGCTGTTTCTCATTAGTACCACTCATTTTTCCAATCTTTTGTTAAACTTGTCTTGACTTTTATCTTCTGTGTTTTATTTTTGTTGCGTAAATACTCTTACTTGTTATACTCAACGTTCCCACTTTTACGTAATTTGGGTTGCATATAGAGTCAACACAGCAGTTGTTGTCATCACACAAATCAGTCCATGCCACCACTGATGCTCATAATTTAAATTCCGAATAAACTGTGGGAAAAAACCCATATAAACCTTGTATGAAATACTAAATCCATTCAGATGTTGCTCTTAATCAGTGTTTGTGCTCAATATAGTATGTGTATACACCTTTATGTAGTGACTGGGCACATGTGTGTGGGGTGCTTGTATGTTGTGAGCGTGTCCAACTTAATTAAAATATTAGCCAGTTGTAGTTTGCACTTCCACAGACTATACAGTGACATTTCAGGTTCTCTTGTGACCTTTAACATAAGCTCATAAACTCATAACATAAGCTCATATTTAAATAGTCACTGTCACCAATATTCAAACAGTAACTTATATTCCAACAATCTTTCTATATTGAAACATTTGACATAGCCAATAAACAATGTTACATTTATTCCTAGCATTTCAGCTTTAGAAACAAATATGACCTTTGTAGTCTTTGGCAAGTCCTTCATTGATGCATTCATCTTGCTGATGCAGACACCATCTTTGAGCGCTATGGCACACCTGAGCAATGTTTTGAAAGAAACTCCCTCTTCGTCAAGCAGGTTTAAATATGTTGTGAGAGGGTGCCATACTTACTAACTTTCTAAAATTGTCTTCAGGGAGATTCATGTATCTCAGAATGTTTTCAAGTCACGTCTCCTTAAGATCACATTCCCTTTTTCAGGCTACACCTTTTTTTTTTACAGTCCCCTACCACCATCTATTAAACATTATGGCCACTTTAAAAAGTCTAAAAACCATTCTCTGAATCTGGGAGAACCCCATTTTTTTTGCAGGGGGTTTAAACAATCTTTGAGAGAGTTTTACAAGTTGAAACAAAATTTTTTTAGTAAATGTCCATTACAGTTGAAACCAGAAGTTTACAACACTAATAGAAAGACCTACCGTGTTTTTTCTCCTATTTACATGAAAATAGGAAAAAACTTACCCCTTTTTTTGTCAAATTTGGAACCGAAATTATTTAGATTTGGGATTGCCCGAATATTTGGAGAGAATTTTTAACGTTTTTATTACTATCTGCAAAATCAAAATTTTCCATAAAAATTTCATTAGTATTTGGTTCTTTGCCCCTTAAACTGTATGACTTTGGGGCAAAAGTTTTGGAATATCCCTTTCCCCAAGCTTCTCACAGTAGTTGGTAGGAAATTTTTTTGGCCCAATCCTCCTGCCCGAACTGGTGTAACTGAGCCATGTTTATAGGTCGCCTTGCTCGCATCTGCCTTTTCAGCTTTGCCCATAAATTTTCAACAGGAATGAGATAGGGGCTTAGTGATGGCAACTCCAAAACATTGACTTGGTTCTCCTTAAAGGGGATGTACGGCTTCTTTATTTCGGTTGATTCATACTGCTCTCAGCTTCTCAACTCTAAAAATTTGCGGGGCTTTCTTCCGCTCCCAGCTGGTTTAAAATCAATCCCCTTCCCCCCTGTTCATGCTACTCCCGAGATCTCCCCCCCCCCCTCTCTCTGAGTCCACATTTCACTGTGTCTCTACATTTCAGTCTTATTTTTTAAGAGCTGTATACCTACTACACGCTGCATTCAATCTAGACTGAGCACATGATTATTCTCCTCTCACAGTGGAGTTTTGTTACAGTTTGAATCCAGCTTTCTATAAAGGGAAACAGATCTCCCTTCTATGCAGGGAGTTAGGCCCCGAGACACAACTGTGCTGTTTTCGATTGTGAATCTGCTGCAGTTTTTTTCTGCTAGGTGTTTCAGAGAGAAATTGCTAGGGCCCCTAACTCTGAGTCAGAGAGCAGGGATCGACACACAATTGTGCTGTTTCCCGATTGTAGAAGCCCTGCAGTGTAATTCTGTTTCTTCTGCTTTGCAGAGTGAAATTTTGCCGTCCCTTAAATTTAAGTGAGAGGCAGGAATGCAAGCTGCGTGAATACGGCCGACCAGGGGCCGAACAGATGTAATTGAAACTCTTTAGCTAGTGAAATGCAAGGAGGAGGGATCCGACCAGCACTGGATATCAGTGTAAACAGAAACAGAAGATAAGGAAAAATGTGAATACAAGACAGCTTTGCTAATGACATCTAATTGCAAAGTTGCTTGTTTTCACTGTCCCCTTATTCTGAAGACCATTTAATGACCATTTAATGACCCATTTAAGCCACTTTGTAACCAGTTTGGCAGTATGCTTCAGGTCATTGTCCATTTGGGAGACCCATTTCTTTTGGAATAATGGCTTCTTCCTGGCAGAGTTGCCTTTCAGCCCATGTTTATACAGAACTCGTTTCACTGTGGATAATGACACAATATTATGAGCTTTCGCCAGCATCTTCACAAGGTCTTTTGCTCTTGTTCTTGGGTTGATATGCACATGTTAGACCAACGCAAGTTCATCTCCGAGACACAAAACCCGTCTCTTTCCTGAGCGGTATGATGGCTGGGCATTCCCATCTTGTTTGTACTTGCATATAATAGTTTGTACAGATGAACGAGGCACCTTCAGCACCCAAGGATAACCCAGACTTCTGCAAGTCCACAATCCTCTTCCTGATATCTTGGCTGATTTCTTTAGACTTTCCCATGATGTTACACACAGAAGCAGCGTGTTTCTGGTGTGAGAAAACAAATACATCCACAGGTGTGTCTCTAATTAACTCAGATGTTTCCAAAAAACCTATCTGAAGCCTCCAAATACATGACATCATCATATGGGCTGTCCCAGATAGTTTAAAGGCATAGTAATCCAATCCTAGTGTATGTAAACTTTTGATTTTGCAGAATGTAATTAAAATGCCTTAAAAATTCCCTCTCTCATTATTCTGGCATTTGGTAAATATAGATAATTTTGGTAATCATAATCGACCTAAAACGGCTAAGGTTTATTCTGATTTCATGTCAGATAGTGAGAAAAACAAGCATATGTGTCTTTTATATAGTGTATGTACTTCGTCCCCATATCATACTGTATGCACTGACCCCATATAATACTTTATGTACTTCAACTTCACATTGTACTGTGTGTGCAGCATCTTTACATTACAGTATACTGTATGTGCTTCACCCACCCACTACTATACTGTATATATCGCACCCCCATATTATCCTATACATACTGCACCTCCACATTATCCTCTATGTACTTTACACACACATTACATTGTATGCACTGCACTCCTATATTAGTACACTAAAGGCAACACGTATTACTTTCTCATTGCATCCTTACAGCTGCACTGGATCTATTGCTATGAGGAGTACACTATGCTGCATGACTACTGGATAATGTCAAGATTAATTCCTTGTGGGTTGACAGTCAAGTTTGGCTTTCGTGATTAGTTTTTTGCTTTTTTTTATTTATCCTTGCTTTCCGAGAGCCATTATGTTTTTATTTTTCTGTCAACAGATCTGTGAGATAGCCAAGTTTTTGCTTGTTTTCATTCGGAATATTTTGGGGACATCAGAATTTTTTAATAAGTCCAATTCAATGGCTCTTATGATGTAAAAAGGGTAAATGATAGGATATCAGGGGTGAAAATCACTATTTTCTTGGAAATCATATGTAAATAATCTTACCAAATAGTAAAAAATTTTCCAAAAATTTTCCCATTTTACATGTTAATTTTAAAATGAATTTGTTTAAGGGTAGGGAAAACTTTTGAAACCCACTGTTTTCCTTTTGAATAGCTTCAACGTTGAAATGGAGAATCCCTTTAAATATTACATACACGGTATAGACCAAAAGCGAAAGAATGATCTGAATATTACTGCTTTCTCAGTACTTACAGAAAAAAAAAGAGAACTGAGAAGTGATGTGGTTTTGAAAAAACTAATATTAAGGACATAGAAAAACCTCTAATTTCTCTAAAAGGAAGACCTACTATATTAATTATTATGGTTGTTGAACCCATTTATGGTAGTTTTTTTTTGGGACAGTCTGGCAAAAGTTTGAGAATGTACAAATATTATATTTTCACTGACGTTGCCTCTGGTTTTTTTGGGTTGTCAATGTTTTTATCACATCAAAAATACAAGTCAATCAAATTATGATTAACAAAACTTTTATTTGACAGAAGAGTTAATCAGCAAGCAATATTTTCGTGTTGACCCTTTTCTTTAGGACCCCTGCAAATTTTCCCCGGCATGCCTAATCAAATCTGGGGCAAACCTGAAGTAGCATCCAAACTTGCCAATCATCTTGCATTTTGACAATTTGTTGGTTTTTGTTTGTCCACCCGACTCTGGATGCTTGACCACAAGTTCTCAATGGGGAGTTTCCAGTTCATGGACCCAAAATCTCTGTTTTGTTCCCTGAGCCATTTAGTTATCACCTTTGCTTTATGGCAAGGTGCTCCATCATGCTGGAAAAGGCATTGTTTGATCACCAAACTGCTCTTGAACGATTGGGAGAAGTTGTTTTGGAGGACATTCTGGTACCTTTTCTTTATTCAGGGAAATGTGTTTTTAGGCAAGGACTTTTTAGAGAGCCGATTCCCTTGGCTGAGAAGCAACCCCACACAGATTGGTTTTCTGGTTGCTTTACAGTTGGCATGAGACAAGACTGGGGGTTTATCGCTCACCTTGTCTTCTCCGAACAAGCTGTTTTCCAGATGTTCCAAACATCTGGAAAGGGGGATTCATCAGAGAAAATGACTTTACCCCAGTCCTCAGCAGTCCACTCCCTTTTACCTTTGGCAGAATATCAGTCTTTCCCTGATGTTTTTTCTGGAGAGAAGTTTGGGTTCTTTGCTGCCCTCCTTGCACCAGGCCTTGCTCCATGAGTCTCGCTTCACAGTGCGTGCAGATGCACTCACACCTGCCTGCTGCCATTCCTGAGCAAGCTCTGCCCTGAGGTAGCCCGATTCCGAAGCTGAAACACTTTTAATAGACGGTCCTGGCGCTTGGGTGGTCTTTCTTGGGCGCCCTGGAGCCTTTTTGGGGAACAATGGAACCTCTCTCCTTGAATTCCTTGAGATGCGATAGATTGTTGACTGAGGTGCAATCTTTCTAGCTGTGATACTCTTCCCTGTTTAGGCCAGTTTTGTGCAGTGCAATGATGACTGCACGTGTTTCTTTAGAGATAACCATTTGGTTAACAGAAGAGAAACAATGATGCCAAGCACCTGCCCCTTTTAAAGTGTCCAGTGGTGTGATTCTTACTTAATATTACAGATTGATCTCCACCCTTCCTCACAACACCCACCGTGTTAAAAGGAACAATCACTGAAACGTGTAGCTGGGCCTTTTAGGCAGGCCTGCAATGAAGTTAAATGTGTTTTGGGGAAAAAAAGTTCATTTTCGGGGCAACTATTGACTTTGCAATTAAATTTGGGAAAGCGATAAATCTTTAAACATTCTGGAGTATATGAAAATTTGCCATTATAAAACCCGATGCATAGGATTTTGAAAAAAATTTAACTTTGATCTTTCTAAAATTTTTTGGGCCTGATGAACACAAAATTTTTTTCTACATTTTTAGTTTTTTTTTTTTTTATCTCATTAAGGGATAATTTTTTACAATTTTTTTACACTTAGTAATGTTTTTAGAATTCATATATGAAAACATTAAAATCTGTGTCAGGTGACCGTGGCCCTGACGAAAGTTTGTTTACGAAGTCTGGGGGTATCTGGGTACTTTTAGGGCTGATTGTTCAGACATTCCCCGGGGTTTTGTGGGGTCAAGGGAGGGGCCGCCATAAAAATTTCGGGCCCCCTACGTAAAGCCCTGGGCCCCCCTGTTAATCCCGCCCCCTTCAATAAATTTGCCCCCCCCCCCCCAACCACATCCTAAAAATCAACCACAGAAAAAAAAAAGTTTTGCTAAATTTTTCCAGAAACAGTTTATCTATATTGTGTTTTAAAAGGGGCCAACAATCCCTGTCCCACGATTTTGAAAAACCCAGCACACCAACACCAATAAACAAAAAAAAACCCTTTTTAATAAATACCGCCACATATTTGAAGGGGGACAAATACCACTTAATTTTACTGACTAAAACCGTGTACTAAAGAAAATTTCCCCAATAAAACAACAATATAAAAAGAAAAAAGAATACCCCAACACTCCCACTATCTCCACTATAAGAGGGCAAAAAAAGCCCCAAATGTAAATGAATAAATCCAAACAATAACACCAATTTTTACCACCATACATGACTATTAGGGGAATGTATGAAAACTGTCTAGGTCTAAATCCCTTGTTGCCCAAGTAACCAATCAGCTTTTCCAGCATTATTTTTTCAGACACTAAAAAAAAAAATTAAAAGTGGACACGTTTGGTTGCTATGGGCAACAAAGAAAGTCCTACATTAAAAATTTTCCACGTGACCCATAGGGGGCAGTTTAAGTGATTACAGTCGTTACATTTGTAACCACGGTGAAGTTGTTAAAGTCTTTTACGCCCCTTTTCTTTCCATCCGGTCCAGACCACCTGAGACTTCTCCCGGCCATGACCGTCCCGCAAAATTCACAAAACAAACCCCTGAGACCCTCACTTTTCAAATCTCCCCGGGGTATCTACCCCCTATTACAAATCCCCCATCCAAAAGGGGCCCCAAATAGTAATAATTCCCCTCTTTTGTGCATAATAATTTGTTTTATAAGTCCCTCGTGGTAGTACCGGGTATTAGGCCCCCCTGGTGGTAGAGAGAGAACTTGAGTGGGGCCCCACATGGAGGAAATTGAGTGGGGCCCACTCAAGTTTCCCTACCCCCCTGCTGTTTGGGGCTCTTTAAGGGCCTCCTCTCCCGCCCTGTGGGGGTCCCCAGGTCGTGAGGGGCCTTTACGGGCCCCCAAGGTCCTTGGGATTTGCTGGACCCGCTAAGCCCCGGGATTGTGGGACCCCACAAATCTTAGGGGCCCGAGCAGGGGCCAGCAAATCCCGGGGGCCCCTTTAGTTTTTGGCCCCCCCATCCCTAGGGCCCCCAGTGCGGCCCCCCCACAACCTGGGGGCCCCTTTATGCGGGCCCCACATCCCTGGGCCCCTTTAGTGCGGCCCCCAATCCCCGGGGCCCTTCAGTGCGGGCCCCCCATCCCTGGGGCCCCTTTGTGTGGCCCCCCCCATCCCTGGGGCCCTTCAGTGCGGCCCCCCTTCCTGGGCCCTTCAGTGGG
Source organism: Phyllomedusa bahiana (assembly GCA_025379985.1). Taxonomy (NCBI): domain Eukaryota; kingdom Metazoa; phylum Chordata; class Amphibia; order Anura; family Hylidae; genus Phyllomedusa; species Phyllomedusa bahiana. The sequence continues at coordinate 4,081 of JAODAL010004466.1, read as the reverse complement.
GTCCACAGGACTTTGAAGTGGCCTCTATAAAAACGGGGCCCGCCTGCAAATTAAGTTAAACACAAAAGGGTTTTCATTCACAGTTGAGTCCGTTACTTCGATCAGCTCCGCAGGAACGGGCAGTCGGCCCTCCCTCCCTCATGCTGCCCCGGCAGTCGTGACACTCTGCTCACGGGCGGGATCATGATTACATTGATGACGTCACCAGCCGAGGGAGGGGAGGGGCCACTGCTCCGTTCCGCAGGACGATGCGAAGTAAGGGAAAATCAAACTTGAATGTAAACCTATTTTGTTAAACTTAACTTGCAGGTGGGCCCCCCCCGACAGCACATTGATTGATTTTAAAGGACAGGAGCGACCCCCGGTCTAAACTCTGTACCCCTTTCTGTGAAGCAAGGGGGGGGCCCGCCGGCGCGGCGGGGGGTCCTTGCTCCACTTCTGGCCGGGGCCCCATAGGCATAGGGTTCTACCCCCCTAATGGCGGCCCCGGGGAGTCCTATCACCCAATGGACAGGGGAATGCCCTTTAATTATGTGTAGTCATAGCCAGGGGAATAAGGATTAAAACTCGGGGTTGGCGGTTTCCCCATTCCCATGCTTTCGAGGGCTGCTTAGGAGCGGAGCTGTTAACTACAGCTCTGTTCCTATTGACGCTGGGAGCGGCAAAACCCCTCTTTCTGCAGTGACATCTTTCGGGCAGTTGTTAAGGGTTTTTATATCACTTTTAAAAATCATAGACTTGGAGAATTTCTACAAAATTGATTACCTTTTCCTGTGGGAAAAGGTAAAGAAGGTATTACCCAAAACATTGCTGTTTTATTTTACTTTGTTCAATATATAAAGGAGATTTTATCTACTGCTAGTGTAAACCTCTCTTAGTTATCAACCACCTCTCCCTGCTCTTTTTCTTATCTGATTGTTCAAAGCTGCCTCTGACTATGGTGAGTCACTCCCTGCTGAGTCTTATCTCTAGCACAGGGAAATTTTTTTCTAAGTTTAAAGACAAGTTTTTACCCTTTAAACCGAGTTTGTGCACTACAGATTTTAAAAAATCTTCACTATTTACGTAACCCGCTAGTCGGAATAGCAGAGCTGATATGCTAAACCCTGCTGTAGAACCACCTAACGCCTGACCAGGAAGTGTGAGTCTCAAGTTGGCTGTGAAGAGCAGGCTCTGTTAAACAGCATGATGAGAACACTCTTTTAAGTGTTTCATTCATAGAACTATGTCTGAAGGAGAACATAAACTGCTTATTCTCCTGTTGTTGTTTCTCTCTATTCTTGCAGAACAACTAGATAGTGTTGATCGAACCGTTCGAGAAAAGTTAAGTTGGAGTCGAACATCTCGATTTTCTCGAACTCGAGTTTGAATAAATGTTTGAATAAATGTTCGTTGGAATAAATGTTCGAGTTCGCAATGGTGTTCGACACACCATTTTAATCGTTTGCAGTGCCTTTCTGCACTTTTGGCGGCCATCCAGTCAGTGCAGAGCACAGAGATGTGTCAAAAACGTCATCGCTGAGGTGTAGGGCTCTCATTGGCTGATAAAATCACAGAACCATGTTATATATATTTCACTGTATTGCGTTCTGAACGCCATTTTCAGCTATCTCTCTGTACTGTACAGACTGCTCTCTGTCTGCTTACTTGCAGGCACAAGATTTGGCGACATTTATTGTTGCGACATTTGCAGGCTCACATAACGCCTTACTTTCATTCACATGGATATATATTATACAGAGTGCTTGGATTTGCTAAATCATACTCAGTGCCCAAAAGATCCGTGTTTGCAGTATTGGGGGTGAAATCATTTTCTAACACACCGTCTCCAAATCTCCTATACAAAGAAATATTTTCCAAAAAAATTTTTTTGGGGTGGGGGAAAAAAAAAATTTTGAGTGGAGAAAAGTTAAATTTTGTCAGTTTTGGGGAGGTGAAATACATTTCAAATTACCAATGTTTTTCGTTACAGATAAATACCCAGGGAAAATAGAGTTCTCTTCTGTTGCTAATCAAACTAAACCGGCAAAAAATTTAAATTTTTGCCAGTTTTTAAAAGTCCCATAACGCGGAAAAAACCCAGGGCCTTTTTGTGACCCACATATAAAACAATTTTTCTTTTTATTACTTTTTTGTCCCCACCCCAAAAGCTAAAATTTTTTGCTTAAGAACATGGTGAAAAACTAGAGGTAAAGCGAGAAAGGGAAAGGGGCCCATGGGACATGGAGAAAAAAAGGTACAGCCCACCATACCCCGGGGACAACACAAAAGGGGGCAATGTAAGTCTAGGCCCGGGTAGGCCTGTAAATTCGCTTGCTCAGTTTCCCTGTGTGCAAATTACGAAAAATTTTTCCCAAAATCTGCTTTTTCAGGGGTTATCACCCCTGACCCATTTGGTTTTACGTCCCTTCCCCTCAGTAAAGGCCCTACAAAACGAAATTATCATCATTTTTTAAAAACCTGAAAAAACACGAGTCAAAATGTAAAACCCCAATAAACCCCCCACTCCAAATAATTCATATTAAAAAAAGGCCCTTTTTGGATCACATAATGAAACTGGGACCCAATCCCTTTCACAATCCCTGTGGCTTGTAGGCCCCCGTTTGGGGAATGTAGCCTGTGGGAAAGGAAATCACCTGTAAAGATGAGGGACACTGGGGAAACCCCAACATGGTTTTTTCCCGCAGCACCCTGGTGAATCCCACCCATCAGGGGAAGGAGGGGGGAAAGAGGGGGTAGTGCCCAGTCGGGTCCGGCCCAAAAAGGGGAGGGGGCGGTCCGCTGCCCTCCACCAGCTTTGGTCCAGTGGGCGCAGGAATCCCCGTACTGGGTTTTTCCCACATTTTGAAGAGGTCCAGGCCCTTTTTAAAAACCTGGCCCCTTTTTCGATAAAAGCCTCAGTTTCCCGGAAAATGGACGCATATACCGGTTTTGGCCATCAACGCATCAGTAAGGAAAGAATGAAAAGGGGTTTAAACACCAAACCCTTTAAAAAGGCACATGTTGGAAAGCTGAAATACTGGGGAATAGTCGTTTTTTAAAAAAAAGGTTTCAAAAAAGGCCCCCGGGACTTCCAACCAGTGACATTTTCCCTCCCTCCTCCCCCCCGCCACTTCCAAGCCCAAGTGGTCCTCTGCTGCTAAGTGCCGAACCCGCTTGAGCAAACCATACCCAGTCCCCAGATACTGTCGGCCGTTTCCCCGCCACTAGCAAACAGCCTACCCTTCCCCTTCCACCAGGTTCCCTTCACCCCGTAAAACACCAGTCGGGCACCATTTTCCCCCCGTCAAGGGAGGTGCAGGGACCCCTGCGGGAAACCCAGCCCCACTGCCCCTCCCCCACCTTGGGACGTGTTTCCCCTAGGGGGCAAAGACCCCAAACCCTGGGCCCCCGCCCCCCGCTGTAAAGGGGGGCTGGGGCCGGGTCAAAAGGAAGAATAGCAGACAGCCCGGGTCAATACCAAATCGGGAATCCCAAACCCCAAACAAAAAAGAATCAGAGGAAAAAGGGTAAAAAAGCCGAGGGTAAAACCGAACAGGAGCGGGGTTACAAAATAAATGAAAAAGCCGAGGTAAGAAAACAAGCCAGGGTTGGTACACATTTTAAGAAAGCACAATCCCCAAAAAACAAAAAGAAAGGGCACCCCGGGAAAATATCACAGGCGCTGCACTCACCCTTTCGGGGGTTTTAAAAATTGTGTTTTCCCGGATCCCGGGCCCCTGCCACTGATTGGAGCGGGCCTCCGGTTCTCCCTTTGGTGGTGCACAAAACCCCCCTTTTTGGAGGGCTGGACCTCTGTCCCTCAAAAAACACCCCTTCCCCCCCAAACGGTCTATCGGGTGGGGTCGCTGTTTCACTGCCCCAAAAACATTGCTCCCTGCGGGCTAAGCCCCCTAGCCCTGACAGTACCCCCCCCGCCCCCTTTTAAAGGGGGGGCCACTGGACCCTTCCTTGGTCGGGGTTTTGCCCTGAGTGAGACTCAGGGAAACCCCCCTTAAACCCGGGTGATCCACATGGATGGTTTGTTGCGGAAACCCCAAGGATCTCTCCTCGGGACCAAAACCCCTTCCCCAATGAACCA